>JAKUBK010000205.1:0-43314 GCA_030566875.1 Waltiozyma chaumierensis | reverse complement strand
AACAAGCGAATTGCAGGCTAGCCTACGCGTACTCAAGCGCTCTGGCAAAAGTATACTCCCAACTGGACACTACTGTTAGTTAGTGTTCCGATCCATGTATTACTGCCTCACAGCTTCCTCTCTCAGTCGGTGTCGGTTCAGAAACGGTGCTTATCTATTACTTTGTAATATAACAAATATAAATATTTATAAATTAATTATAAGCTCTTATAATTATATATAGCTCTACTCTCTATATATATAGATCCGCGTATGCGTTTAAAATTTACATTAATATATTAAAATATATAATTAAATTTGAATTAACCATAATTTATATTAAAGCAATTTATATCATGATATATATACGGGTCTAATATACTTACTGTATATGCGTGAATTTTTTCATTAATAATTATATATATATATATATATAATATAGTTATATACATTTAATGAAAACAACGTCGATAATCCATATATTAAAATTTATAATATATATGTTAAAGATCTATCTTTTTTTCATTCAATTTTATCAATCAATTGATTATACATGGAATTGATGGAATTACAGGAATGAGTTTTCATGTTAAAAAATAATGATTTTTTACTAACAATATACATATCTTTAATAGATCAAATCAAATCTATAAACTAAACATTTTTAAATTTCTAATTCATACGTCTTAACAATTACCACATACAGAATCCTTTTAAAGTTACTAAATTTCATTGTTAAACGGTTCATTCTTATGTTGAAGAACCGCTGATCATCTCTGTATTATTTCAAATTGACCAAATGTCCACAATTAGAAAATCACATCTAGGGTGGAAAAATGACTTAATTCTCAACAGAACATACACAAATATAGACCTTTTTCTCTAAAACAAATTTTTGGATTCGTTAGTAATATCCTGTAATAGGTTTATTTATCCAAAAGTGCACAAAGCCTCAAAAATAGAGCTTATATATGATTTTCATATATTTGCTATACCATACATTTAATAATCATATCAAGAATTTAACAACATCAAATTGGATCTTTGGCCGAGTGGTCTAAGGCGTCCGACTCAAGCAAGATTTGAATCTTATGGTTTAATTCGAGTAATCGGATATCGAAAGGTGCAGGAGTTCGAACCTCCTAGGATCCATTATTTTTAACATTTTTAATGATATTCTTTTCTTTTTGAATGTGTTTCTTTTGTTTTCTATTTACATTGTTCAAACTCAAAAGTAAAAACTGAAATAAATACCTAAAAAAATTATAGTGTACATACTAATATACATTTTCTACTAAAAGCACAAAGATCTTTAGATCATTCAAATGCTCAAGTGAACAAAACAAAAAAAACCCAAAGAACCCAAAGGTATTGATTACAATACCAAGAATAAAAAACCACCAATTTCAAATAAAACCTAAGACAAGGAAGCAACACCACCAGTCTTGGATAACCATGTGTTAACAGTGGTAGAGTCTAAACCAGAACCAAAGTTGGTAGAGCTATCAAGTTGGATGACATGAATGGACTTGTCAGAGTTGAAGATAGCAGCACCCTTGAAGGAACCAGAGGAAGGTCTGGCAAAGTAGTCTTGAGAACCACCACCACCGGTGGAAGAACCATCCTTACCTTGACCACTGTGAATGTGAGAGATCAACTTTTCAGAACCCTTGGATAAGATTTCGAAAAGATCCAATTCACCACAACCAGTACCCCAACAAGAACAAGAAGCCTTACCGTATTGTAAAGTACGTGGGATCTTGGCGTTTAATAACCAAACAGCTGGCATATCTGGGTTAGAAGCACCACTGCTTGAGGATTCGTGAGGCATTTCGAACTCGAAAACAAAGATCTTTTGAGAACCACCGAACCCGTGATAAGCTGGGATGTTGGATCTGTAGTAACCACATTCAGTGCCTTGGGAAGACTTGGAAGAGGAACAGCTTTCACCAGAGAAGATGACGAATTCTTGGTCGGACTTGAAGGTAACTTCGTTCAAAGCGGTGGCCGCATTGGTAGAGTCAACACCGTTAGCAGCACAGTAGGACAAGGAGTTACCGAAACAGGAGGACCAAGTACCAGAACCGTTGGAACCACCCTTGGTGTTAAGGAAAACAACGTTGTCGGCAGAACCTGGCTTGTAGTAGGACTTTCTGGTCCAAGCGGAAGAAGTCGAGGAGCCAGAAGAGGAGGAAGTGGAAGTTGACTGAGCAGTAGAGCTGGAAGTAGTACCAGAACCGGAACCTTGGGTTGAAGTGCCGGTTAAAGTGGTTTGAGTGTTGGTGTTGGCCTTGCTTTGAACGTTGGCCTTAGCAACATCATCTTCAGCAGTGACAACAACCTGTGCAGAGGTGGAGGTAGTGGCTGGTTCGTCAGTAGTAGCTGGTTCGTCAGCAGTAACGACATTACCGTTGGAATCAACATAGACAGTTTGTGTGATTTCGACAACTTCAGTGGCTCTCTTGTGGACGTGATGGCCATGGACAGTTCTAGTGGTGGAACAGTCTTCTGCTGCTTCTTCTTCTCTCTTTTGTTGAGAGGAGGAAGATGGGTAGTAGACACCGAACTGGAGTAACTTGAGCGGACCTCTGAAATGAACAGAGAGTTCTTCGTCTAACGGAGCATTAGTGCCAGAGAAGGACTTGGAGGATTGGGAGCATTCACAGGAAGTTTCGTCCATCTTGGTGACATCTAGGTAAGAGCCAGAGTAACCGACATTGTTGTAGACAACAGCACTGACTTCGTTACAGTAGTAGTTACCACGGTCATAAGTGCAGTCAGCGACAGCCTTGGATGTCAAGGCTGTGAAGATTGATAGTAGAACTGTTGAGGAGAATTTCATTATTGGAGATGATAGTTTGGACCGATTTCAAGGTTTCACCGGTTTAACTGATTTGAGGCTAAGAAAATGTCCGAGTTTTATTGAAGGTAGCTTGATGTTGATAGAACTTGAATCTGGAGAGTAAACAGAACTATTTGACAGACGTGAGGGTTGAAGTTTGAAGATAGTAAAAAGGAGTGTATAAACTTTGTTTGTCACGGTGTTTTTTTTTTATAAATCCAACTTTAGAGATTTTGTTAAAGGTACTAAATAGAATTAATGTGGAAACCTTATAGTATATAAAAGAGCATACCAAATATGTTTCATGTTTGCAAAGAATCAATCAAAAACGACAACAAACTCTTTTGCAAAAAAAAACACACACGGGACATAATTTAGCTTATGATCACGCATATTCTGTACTAAGCTGTTCAATATTTTGCAGGTTGCAAGTATTCCTACTGAAAATTAAGCGTGTTTTTTTATTTACATTTCCACTATTTTCGGAATTTCCTTTTTGGGTAATTCTTTGCTTGGTATTTTCAGACCGGGTTACATACATTCTGGCTAATATAGATGAATTCGGTAGGCGCGAACGATATTGCCATGACAACATCTTGCTTTGGTATGTCCACGCAAAGAGAATCTCTGCCTACGAAGGGATAAGTCTCCACCAGGACCTAGGGCCCCCAGGGGGAGGGGGTAGAAGGGGGAATAAAAACAGGGATATTTAAATTAATTTGGTCTTTGAAATTATCGTGTACTACGTGCCTCAACTAATTTATTAGGCCGTATTTTTTTTTAAATCTTCAACCAGCCACCAAATTGCGTTTCCTTGCCGATTTTGTGACGTGTCTTATTGCGCGCAGTTAAATCAACATCTCCAAGTTGATGAATGGAACAAGGATAATCTTGTATCTCAAGTCATATTCAACGGTTTAAGATCTAGAGATGGTTTTAACATACGACATAGTTCATTAATTTCATCAACAGCAGTGCTTCTATATTTTTTTTAGACAAATATTAAATGTATGAAACCATTTGTGAGCAATCTTCATGATCTTCATTCCAATTTCCAAGACTGATAACTTTTGTAAAAAATACCAAGCTTTGATATCATAAAATATGACCAATCACCACCACAATATTCCCTCAAGATTCATAATGGATCATTCCGTCTGTGTTCATTTTCAAACGAAACATATTATATGATAAGAAGATGAGTCTCAAAATTTAAATCCTGGATTCCACCTTTTTGAATGTTTGTAAAATACCTTTTATTATAATCAACCAGTCTTTGGGCAACAAAGAATGTTGTCTCCCTCGAATCTCAGACTTATCGTAATTCGCAGTTACATTTAACGGTTGTAATTTATGTGGTATGTACTCTGTAGTACGAATTTGGATCAAATACTTCTCATTCTATCTACATTCCTTCCTATTTTGGTAAGGGGTTTACCAGAATAGGCCATTTATTTGAAGTACTAGACGGTTTTGTATAAATAAGGTTTGAGATGCATAATATTGTTTTAAGTAGGATAACAAACTTGAGGCTGAGCATCTGAGGTCAAAGACGTGGTAAATAAACTTTCACAATGAAATTAAGGTATTAATTTGGTAGTTATTTTGTTTAACAGATAATGGAAGTTTGTTCCTCAACGTATCGATATACACCAAGCCTTTCAATTATTCTCTCAAAACCTATAGAATACATATTAAATGTATAAATTTAGTGATGCAACTCTATCAACTCCACAAATCAGTTAAATATTTTGAGGTCCTGATAAAAAAGTCCTGTCAATTGATAGAAGGAATTATGTATAAAAATAGCTATATAGAGACAATTATTTAACTTCTGATTTATATGTATCGAGTAAAACAATGTCTGGACTGGAGTTTCGAGGACGAATCGTTGTAAAAGGTTAGAAATTGCAAGCAAAATTCTCAGATTTTGTTAAATACTATAAAACCAGCAGACCAGAACTGGAATCCTGACAGAACAACAGTACACTATATCATTAGCTGAGGTTCTGATGTATTGTATTTTTGCCCTTATATTTTTTTAAAATTTCATACAAAACATTAGATGTAAGACTATAAAAAATGTATAGGAATTGAGGTATGAAATTAATTAAGAGGATATACATATGTATATAAATAGGAACCATATTAAACATTTCTCGACATCATTTCGAAATTATTAGGAAGCATAACAGCATTAGAGTTCTTTCTCACCTTTCTGGCCCCAGACAAAGTTTTATAATCACCTTCAGGATCTTCCTTCAAGATACCAACTTTTCTCAACACAACCTTGTAAGTCCCATTAACAAGGAATCTGTACAAGCAGTATTCTAAAAACAAAATCACAAATGCAATCATGAAACCACCAGCAACAGCAAGGACCAAGTGGTCTCCTAATGATTTGATGAACTTGGCATCACCTAAATGCCATGAAGAACCTGGAGCGACAGAGAAGAAAGAACGGGAATGTTTTTGATAATCATCTGGAAACATAATTCTGAGAACATTCTCAGGAGCAATGGTTGTGAATCTTCTATACTGCTTCCAAATAACACTGAGGAACAATGGACCTGTAGAGTACATAATCGTAACGTATGGTACCAAATAATCCATGTTATATCTTTGTAAATTTTCAATAGTCTTCTTGAAGAAAGGATGTTTTGGAGTTGCACCCATAACATCGTTGGAGATACCTGATGGTAAAGTCTTTCTGGCAAAGGCAGGAACAGCTAACAATGGATCCAACTTTCTCTCACAACCAACATCCAAATCAATGTAAATACCACCATAGTAATCTAAGGCAAAGTATCTGATAACATCAGCCCTTTCAATATTGTACTTGTAGCCATCGAAAGTTTCAAGAAACCATGGGTATTCCTTAGCAATGAAATCTCTAGCCATTTCATCTGTCCATAAAATATATTGGTAATCTGGATGTAAATTGATACATTTCTGTTGGCCTGGTTTCCATTTGTCTGGGATCTCAGCAGTTTTGTAAGTTTGATGGATGATTTTTGGAATCAATTGCTTTCTGGAGTCAAGTTCTTCTTGAGTTGGGTTTAAATCAGAGTCTGTTAGTTCGTCAGCGTAAGAATCATCATTTAGTAAGGTCATGAGATCAAATGTTTGGTATGCAAGGAATAAAACAATGGCAAGGTGAATACCAATAAGGATTTGGAGCTCTCTTCTCATGTTGAACGAGGTATATGACTGATAAGATAATGCAATTTGGTATATGTGTGGAATGAATTTATTAGCTGCAAATTAATGAACGAATGTGGAGTAAGGAACGACGTACAATAGGCTGTTTATAAGTGAGGGAGATAGGAAGAGGATCAATGTGTCAGTTGTAAGATTAATTTGTTGACAACTGGAGACGTTGAGACACTGTAGATAGGGGGATGAAGTATGTTTATATAGAAAACTTTGAGCTGCGGACAACAACACAGTCTGTGATGGATTATTGTGTTAGGTTGTTGAACTAGTTATAGACAGAGTGCACCCAATATTAGTACCTGACTTTCTTTTGGCCATAATTTTTGTTAATATGCGCCTGTTTACATTTTTCCTTTTTTTTTACAACACAGGTACCAAAATTTACCGGCCACGACCCGTCAGAAAAAATAGGGGGGGATTCCCGAGGCACTGGGCAGTGGGCAGTAATAATAAGTTTGTAGATCTTTCCGTAAAATAGCTGATTGATCTCATATCATATTATGTAATGTGATGTTTAAAGCTCCAAGTGTATTCCGGGGGACAAATCAAAGTCGATCACGTGTTTAGATATCCGGTGTATTGTCACTATCAGACAAAATGAGAAGAATTACTGCAGTTTCATGCGTTTCCAACATTTTGAGAGAGCACGCGAAAATTTCTATATTGGGTCATACAACCACTGTCCAATTTCTATCCTTGTAGAATATTCAAGAGATTAGAATCTTGTACAAAAATCAAATAATTAACCAACCATCTGCTTATTCAACTAACTAACAACAGTTATTTGATCCTGCCATCAAGTCATAATGTCCGCCGACAAGTATTATAATGTAAGTTGATTTTATTTTGTCACTCCTCATACATGCTCTGATTAGTTATAGATTCTGGACAGGTGGCAACACCCTGAAGTTTATAACTCACATAAACAAGGTTTTTACCATCCCGAATGCTAACATTTTTTCAGCAACAACAAAACACCGCTCCAGAATACTCCTCTCCATCTGGCCCACCACCAACTCAAGACAGAGGTTACAACCAACAACAATACTACCCACAAGGCCAACAGCAACAACAATACTACCAACAACCACAACAAGCCTACTACCAACAAGGTCAACCTCAATATCAACAGCAACAAGGTTACTACCAACAACAGCAACAACCAGTTTATGTTCAACAACCACAACAACAGAGCAGTAATGATAGTAGCTGTTTGACTGGTTGTTTGGCCGCCATGTGTTGTTGTTTGACTATGGATATTTTGTTCTAAGGAATCACAAAGTTTCTACTCGAAACAATGGGCCGTATTAATATGTGGTTGATAATGTGTCTTTTCAATACCGTTTAAACAAATTACCTGCTGCTATTGATTTTTGAAATTATTATTATTACGAATTATGAAAATACACCCAGGTTATTACTGGTATCTCTCTTTCCCCCACTCCATATCACCCGTTCTAAAATGTTCTCCATTCTCCTTGCGATTTATATTTATTCTTATGTTTAACCCTGTTCTCTTTAATATTAATATAACCTTGTACTATCTTCTATTTACTTGGTATTACGCATATCAGAATGTTGTTTTGTACAAATTTGTAAGGCTTCATCAGCTGGACCAAATAATCAAGGGTCTGATCATGTGATATAGTTTATACTCAATTTTATGTTTTCTATATAATGAAAGTTTCAAATAAATACATATCTATTATACTGATAAAACTTCTATAGAAAACAAAACCAACCAAAGATTCAATATATTTATTAATCCACTATCATTTTATTCTAATTTTTTCTTTGTATATTTGCACCTCTTTTGATAATTTATCATGGCAGTCGGGAGTCGGGGACCAGTTATCTGCAACATCATGTGTACAGCTACCAAGCTTCTCGGCCGGAGATACAATTTTTTAAGTTAATATAGTTCAAATAACCTGGCAGAAGTTTCTTGAGCCCAAAGTGAAACATATTGTTTGACTTAGAGGTCGGTTATTCTTTCTAAATTAAAGTTTTTGGTTCTCCTCAAACCGATATTCAAGGGTTTACCAAGAGTCCACCAATTGATCTAACAGTACTCACTTTACCCAGTGCCCCATAAATACCCACGTGATGTCCAACCATATTAGAATATTAATTGAGCTCTGTATAAATTGTTCTTCTGTTACCACCCGTTTGAAGGACTTCTATGTGATTCCTTATCAGCATTCTTGGTAAAACATTCTGATCATCTCAATACTTTTAGCTTACGTAATATAAAAGGATATTGCTTACATTGTCTAAAACTTAGTGAAGGTTTCTTAGTCATCAAATAACTCTCGGTCGCCAAGTTGGTTTAAGGCGTCAGACTGTAAAGGATCTCTCCATTGTCATCTGGAGATCGGGCGTTCGACTCGCCCCCGGGAGAATTGTTTTTTTTTGAATTTTTTTCTTGTAAACCAGCTGGTTGAATTGTACTGAACCAGAGAAGCGAACTGTTAATGATAACCGCATATTTAGTCAATTTATAATCCAACATTATATTTATAGATATCTTCCCCGATCTATTTGTCAATTTCTATATCACTTTCGTCACTGTAACTATCTTCATCTTCATAATCAAATTCCTCCTCTTCTTCTAAATCATCAAATTCATCATCACTGTCTATGAAATCCTGTTTGACTTGATAATACTCCCAGGATTTGGCCTGATCACCACCTGTGATAGTTCTAATAATCTTGAGTCTCTCATCGTTATTTTTGATCTTCCGTCTAACTCTCTTGAACTCATCAACGTTCACTGAATGCCCAACGGACATCCCTACCCTGACCAAAGTTTCAATCTTCTCTTTAGAATTTTCAGTCAAATCATGATCGAAAACTATTGAACCGGCCTTGAACACTGTAATGATAGTGGATCCGCCAAATTTGAAATAACCCAATTCATCGGCTCTATTCACAACATCTCCCTCTTTAACAGTTAAGATGGTTGACCCAACTAACATAGCCCCAACACTGACAACAAACACCAAACCGAAATTCTCTGTATGGATAGGAATAACCACTCTGACGTTCTCACCAAAGACATCTAGATCAGAGCGAATTGCCATTGGATTCACCGTGTAATATTCCCCTTCAATTAGACGGGGCTTACCAATAACACCAGCAACAGGAGAATGGAAACGATGATAATCTTGTGGAGCTAGTCTGAAGACAGCGATTGAACAGTTTTCCCAATGAGAAGGCAACGATTCCATCCCTAACAATTTTGTTAATGTAAAATGGCGAGATTTGATCCATATTTCTTTGGCATGCGGGATCAAATCGAACGCCACACATCTCGAGTCTGCTGGAGATGTAACAATATCATCATTATTGCCCTCAGGACGACGAGCTGCTGGTTTAAGCTTTCTGTAGAAGAACTCGTTGAATGTTTTGTACTCGTTTGGTTCACATTCTGACAAATCTAAGGCATGGAATCTTACAAAAGGCTCAATTTCACGGACAGAAGAAGAAGAATCATATCTACCACCCTGTTTAATCGAAAGTGATTTCAAAGCTGAGCGTACCTTCTTGGACTCGACACCTTTACCTTTGTAGAGTAATCTAATACCAAGTCTGATATATAGTGACATCTTTTCTTCTATAATGAACCCAGTGTCCCTATCTTGAACCAAAATATTTGCATTGTTCTTCCCCAAGGCGTATTTCCCATAAGCAAATTTGATCAACACTTTGGAGTACCATCTTTTTGAAGCAAACCCTGCTGTGGCAAAAGTCTTCAACTTGTCACCTTTAGTATCACAGATGGCAACATGAGTAACCATATCCATGGCTTTTCTTTTGTTACAGAGAGGACAACGGGCAAGTTTGATCTTCTTACCTTGTAACGACTTGACAACTTCTGGAATAGTCAATGATTCATCTGTAGATTTGTTAGCAGCCGAGAAGAATTGTGTAACTTCAACACCCACCTCAAAAGCCTCGGCTAAGAACCCCAGTTGGCCAATTTCAAAAGAATTACCATATTTGGAGAGAATCGTAGTCCATAGAGATTCCTGAAGCTGGCTGTATTTCTTAAACATGACCTGGAACTTAAGCTTAGGCTTATATTGAAGTTCGGATCTGAAAAGAGCTAAATCCAAATCATAATCAACCCAAGCTCCACTTTTAAGATCTTTCACTTCGTGAACTGAGATCGAACCTTTAGCAACCTTATCATGGAATGAAATATTATCCTTGTCATAAATATTGAAGACAATATCGAAATTCGCTTCGTAATTAAAGATCTCGAAGGCAAGATTCTCATTGAAAACAGGCGTCAAAGTATGTCTTCTCCAAGAGGTTCTGAATGTCTTCTTACCACAGGAAATCACAACAAACGGATCCATATCAAACCCCTTTTTAATAAATCGCTTATAAGGGGGTAAATCTTCTGCTGATATGATCTTGAAGAACAAAACACCACTCACGTCTGTACGATGTGCAGATCTTTTCAGTTTGGTGACAGACTTCAACTCTATGTCTGAGTTGATCCTCTTTGAAGCAAGAGGCTCAGAATCAGAAAGTGAATGGTCACTATGAGTGGAAAATGTTAGATCCGAATCATAGTTGGATTGTCTTAAAGATTTGGCAGCACTATCTGGAAGGCTTGACAGATTTATGGAGGACTTGATAGTTGGATTGGGTGTATTTGTATCAGAGATAGTCAACATATCAAGGCTTAATGAAGAGCTTGAAGGTAGACCCAGCATGCTCGCAAAATCGTCCATATCATTCTCTTCATCTTCGGCAAACCCATCATCAACGAGAATCTCTGACTCTATATCACTGTCCGAGTCATTGTATCGATCTTGGTCATCCAATTTGACAGATTTATCCTTATTGACAATGAAGTCTTGCCATTTCTTGAAGTTTAGAGCGGTGTCCATTTTGGAGATCAATTGGAATGATGCCTTGATGGAGCCAGTGACGAAGTAATCTTCGGAGGTTGAAGAGTGAAGATTGTACCATTTCTCAGGAATCTTAGTTAATGTGGTGTTGCCATCCTTCGTGAATAAATCAATTATTGAAAGTCTCAATTCACCAAGATACATTGAGTACTTTCTATGCTTATCGTAAACTGCGATATGAATGATTGGGTTCTTTACACAGCTCTTCTTCAATCTGATCTTAGTAGTAGAGTTCCATTGTGGGTTTGCTGTCTTCTTAACCATTGGTGTTCTCCTTGTTTGTCCGTTGAAGATAACGCCTGCAACCTGAACAATTCAGCTGTTAGTAAACCTATTGTCATTTAGGACCTCTCGTATAGTCTTTTATTCAACTTACAATATTGCAAGACTTTGGATCATATAACACCAAATCTTTCCCCTATTACAATGATTTGTTAGTAAGTTGTCCAAGATAAATATATGGATGGGTTCCGTTCATACCTCTATCAAGTTGATCTTAAGATACAACTTATTGTCGTCTTCCCCGCTGTTCTTCTTCCTTCTAGGCAAGATCCTCATATAGTGATTTCTTTTTAAATAATTTCAGCCAAGACCCACTATATCAGATCTAGCCTCTAGTCTTTAGAAAAGAGTGATTCCCTCTAGTGGATCTATGTAAAAATCCTTCATTAATATTAATGGGAATGAAACAATTTGTAAAGTTTGAGTCAAAAAAAACATGGCGCAATTGGAATTTGCCGCCGCACCATCTGTCATTTCCAAGCGGTAATCTAATGCACAATTTGTTCTATATAGACAAATTTCTGGCCGAAGGTTTCGTGAAATTGATCTGGTTCGAATGAGAGTTTGGAAAAAGATCTGTCAACTTCAACAGTTGTAGGTTGTATAGGAGTAGAGTCTTTCATTTATCATCTCTTCAATCCTCTATCTCTAAATATTTGAAGACATCCAAATCGAACAGCTGATTTAAATAAAAACAGTATAAACAATAACATAAAATATATATACACACACACAGCATCATGGCTTTCTACAACCAACAGCAGCAACAAGGATACCTCTATCCTACACACATCCAGCAGCAACAACAATTTGCTCCTACAAACCCTGCATCCTCTTCATATTCAGCCTTTGGTGGTGTCCAAGGTACAATGGATGCACAATTCGCCCCTTCAGGTTCCATGAACAACAATTCAGGGATAGAACTATCTAAAGGTATCCTCGCTGCCTTTTCCACTTCAGGGTATCCAAATGAGCCACCATTACTCCAAGAAATTGGGATCAATTTCCAACATATCAGATTGAAAACATTGGCAGTCTTACATCCACGTGGTGGATTCATTGGGCCTGAATTAAGAGATGATGCTGATTTAGCTGGGCCGTTATTATTCTGTTTGATTTTTGGATTGTTTCTATTACTTGCCGGTAAAGTCCAGTTCGATTACATATACGGTGTTGCTTTAGTCGGTACGATTTCTCTTTTCTACTTCTTTAAATTGATGACTGATGAAGGAAATATCAGTTTTTCAGGCACAGCTTCTGTCATTGGCTATTGTTTGTTGCCACTTGTGCCTATTTCATTTGTTGGGATCTTTATTGATTTGAATAACTTCTTTGGGTACTTGCTTTCAGCTCTGAGTATTGGCTGGAGTACTTACTCTGCATCTGGGATCTTTGTCGCTGTCTTAGGTGTTAGAAATATCAGATTGTTGATTGCTTATCCGTTAGCTATGTTTTACAGTATTTTTGTCCTCATGGCTATTTTCGTCGAAAAGACCAATACTGTCTAGGTACTGAGTCTGCAAAAGTCTGCAATAATATACAAATATACGTTCTTTTTATTAAAATAAAGATCAAAGAAATTTATACCCCTTATGATTTTATAGATGTATACGATCGTAAAAATACCTAATTCATCCAGACTTCTCTTGAATTCATCACATCTGCTTTCTCAGCGTTCATGTACGATTGAAAAACATCAGGGAAGGGTTCTTTTCTTGAAAGAATGACAGTTCTTAGCCCAGTATGATTATTCCCCTTCAAAAAATTGTTCTCGATCAATGATACTATCATATTTTCTATCAAAGAATCGTTTATCTGAGTTGGTTGGGTAGACGATGAAGATGGATCTAATTGGTATAGAACTTCAAAGGCCTTTGATGTTTGGAAAGATGGAGAAGGGTTTATTGATTTGTTGAGAACAACTTGAAGTTCATCGTATTGTAGTCTGAAATTCCCTCTTTGTGAGTTCATCAGTTGGAAAGTGTTAAATATTAAATTTCTGAAGATCAGTATTCTTGATTTCTGAACCATCAAAATCAATAATTTTCTGGACTTGAAGTACTCTTCATATTGTTGGACATGATTTTGAAACCCAATAAAGTTCCCCGTTTTCAAATAACGACACAATGGCGAATAGATTTCATTCAATTCAGGAATGTATTGAAGGAATCTCTTGGAGGGACATTTGCCAATAAGTAAGCCTATTGGAACCAAATACCTTAGAATCTTCAATGTATTGGCTTCAGACCTAGCGTTATTGTTGACAAAGCACCAGTTCAAGTGAAAATGGGCTTTCGTAAGCTGATTCTTGATGATATAATACCTTGCCAAGATGTAACGATATTCAACTTGCTCCTCTCTGGAAAACAAGGATAACTTGAAATTAGCCAAAGTGTTCATATTGGCAAAGATATTGGCACACAACAGAGGGTTATTAATAGTGAAATATACCATATTAAGACGGTTGACAACAAAGATGATCATTTTCTTTTTCTCAGACATAACCTTGAGAGCTCTAAGATGGTTAAACACTTTGGTCAAACATGTCGAGATGAAGATCAACCTTTTGAATCTCTTCCCCTTAACGTTTTCATTCAAGATAAGATCCAGCCTTTTCATCAATGGAATGAGAAGACTTGTCGTTGCTTTGAAAAGATGTGCCAAGCTCTTACCAAACTGATTATTCAATAAAGCCACTGTGAGATCATTGTAGTAAATAAGGAATAAGTCATGTGATCTTAAGATGGAGACAGGGTTAAAATCACGGACCAATTTAAGATATGATATCACGAGTAGAGTAAGTGCCCCCCAATCACCATCAAAGAGGTTCATAGATTTGATCTTGGTTTCTAGATCCGTGTCATTGAGGTTCTGTAGAAAGGGTTGCAGTTGGGCTATTCTATTGACTGTGGCTTCACTGTTGATGACGTCTATGCTTAACAATTTGTCAAAACATGTGATGTTTGATGAGTTCTGGGCTGAAATAGAGGCTAATTGGAGCTCCTGGATGAAGCTGTTCAAAGGAGAAGTAGTCATTTCAAATGGTATTCTTTTGATACTGCTCTGAATGAAAGTCAGTTCTCAGCTAATCGGATAATCGTTTATCCATCTGGATTCTGTTTAATTTACTGCATTTGTTTACCTTTTGAAAATTCGCACCAACTACGCAATCACGTGATTAAAACCTCTTCTATAAAGATTCTTCCCAACATTATCAGGTTAAAGCGAGCTCTTTTAAATTCGGTCCATTATGAGAGAAAGATCTCTAAGTTTCAGGACCTAAAACCAAGTTGAAACAAACTTTGTATAAATGGCGAGAAATAATTCTTATTCTCTTCAATCGTACCTTACACACGTTTAACTTTGATTTTAAAGAGGCATGTCATAAAACACAGGCAACAACAACACAAAACCTTAAAAAGTAGGCTTAACACACTCACAACAAAATTACACTCCAGCAGTTAAAATGAATTGCAAAATCATTAATTATCCACATGATATATTATACTCTTTGTTAAGTACCATGAACGATGAAGATAGAGAACTCTTACTTTCAAAGGTGCCAGAGTTATACAAGGATTACATTCCTGTTAAAGTATTCAATGATTATACTCTAATTTGACTAGTCTATTTAAACACTATAAGACAAAAGATTCTTTTAATCTTAAAGAAGCAAGCCCAAAATATCACCAAAGAGTTTGATTATCGCTTCGGTATTCCATGAAAGTACTTTATTGAAGTGTCAAAGGATTCCGATTGTACCAATAAAGATCATTGTGCCAGTGCCAAGCAAGTGAGTCCTATTAAGAGACAGCTATATACTCTCATACCAATTATCAAAATATATCAGAAAGAGACTATAAGTCCACAACCCATCGCTTTAGAGTTTGTCTTTGACTTGGAATCCAATGACCTATACTCTATCTGTGACTTCTATGCTCAATTGTTCCCATATTTCCATTTGAACACTCTTTGAATATTTACAAAACCGAAAGATCTTTTAAGGAATTTACCAAGTGTAAGAATCAGAGTATGAACCTAGCCGATGCAGCCATGTCGATAAATTTTATGATATACCAAAGTATTATGAATATCAAATTTGATACACCGGTTGAAAGATAAGAGATATGTTCAAACTTCGGTTCTCTTTGAAGACTTAACCTGGGACGCTAAGACCAAGATTACATGCACTGACAGTTCTTTAAAGGGTATTAATATCATTATCCCATGAAGCTATGCAGAAATGGCAAGTGACATAAGTGCAACTCAGAGTGAAGAAGCTGTTTCTTTGGAAGATCAATTGTAGAGAGAGCGTTAGATGATCAGTATATGCCGGAAAGAGAAGTCGAAATGATTAACCTAACACAGCAGGAAGCTCAATCAATTGAGATCCACTACTGGGACCCTTCCTAGATTCAATAAAGAGATTATAACAGATTGTTCCCGGTTTTACACCTTAAAGGAAGTCATTGAAAGTGACGAGACAGGCGATGAGGGCAATCACATTTGGTGGAATATATTCTATCACATATTCAACGAATCATAATTCCCTTCAAATGAAGTAATAAAGTCTAAATTCGGGGCAGTGGTTATACCAGAAGAAGGAAAATCCATAGATGTGTTATCCTGCACATTTATGTTGAGGGTAAGAACAGATCCTACAGTATAATGGTAGTTTGAACATTGTACTGAAACCTTCGATATTCTTTGTGTACAAGTTGTTGAGACTCCTGATATACTCTAGTGTCGAGGGAGAGGGAAAGAGCAGGTCAGACAAAAAACAATTCGCGCGCTGACGGACAGAAGCGAAAAAGGTAGATTATTTCAATATTTGGTTGGACAGCTGAGTATCAACAAATAACACGTTGAACATTTTAAAGGCCAACACCTCTTTAAGAACCAACCAACAAGGCTACGAGAAATGAACATCACAGAAAGTCGGAGTGCCAACAGGCCCAGCTCACCGGCAGATGCATCTATGGATCCAGCAGCCAGCAAAACCACTGCTCTTAAGGAATCGATCTTGAAAAGACAAACAAAAGAACAAGGGAAACAGCAAAGTGCCTCACCATCCACATCTAGCAGTAATAACAACAATAGCATGGAAAACGTGTCAACTCCAACATCGAATAAGAAAAAATCCCGAAAGAGAGGCTCAAGTTCCAAATCCAAGGCCAAGAAATCAAAGTCTCAAGAAACTCAGACTCCAAAGGGGTTTAAGCTCGCGATTCGTCATCTCCCAGCATCTTTAAAACCTGAGAAGTTTTGGTCCATAGTACACGATTATGTTCAGCCAGACTTGATCTACTCCAAATATTACACACAGGGCCATTACTCAAACAAGCCTTTCAAATCCCCAATCTATTCCCGTGCTTATATCAGCTTCAAAGAGGCCAAAATCGCTGAAGAGTTCGTCAAGACTTTTAAGGCCGTTGTTTTTGAAGATGACAAGGAGTCTATGACTTCTATGTACATGGAATCGTTATACACACATATGCCTGTGATGGATGAACCAGAGACCAAGCCTACCACTCCAAATGCCAATTCGTCTGCACCAACATCCTTACAAGAACACCCAAGTTTCCAAAGGTTCCTGAAGGTGTTGAATATTGAGAATGAAGAAGCCCCTGACTCGTACATTTATAAGAAGTCCAAGGTTATTGCTTTATTGAATAAGATGAAGAACGCCACAGATTCAGAACATGGAGATAAAGGAAAGAAGAATAGCAACAAGAAGAGTACACCTAATGAGAAGGAAACCAAGAAGAAGAAATTATTAAAGAAGGAAACCAATTCCACAGAGGAGAGGAAGGAAATTCCAAAAGATGCCAAGTCTAATAACGAGACAAAGCAAACAACAAAGAAGACAAGATCTAAGTCCAAGGCCAAGTCACAAAAGAAGGAAAACCCTGAATCTACCACTGAACTAACAAAAGAAAAGATCAAAATAGTTACCAAATCGAAGAAGGTTCAAAAGACCAAAGCAGAATCAAACGGCAACGGCAAGGAAAAAACCACATCGATATCAGCCACAGTATCTTCTGATAACCTATCCTTAACCACAACGAAGAATAATAACAATGCTAACTCCAACTCTACAACGGAATCACAATCATCTGCATCTAAATCCAAATCGAAGAAGAAACAGAAAGCAAAGAAAGTACAATCTTCAGACCCTGATTCAACCCCAAACAAAGCAAACTCACAATCACAACAACAAACTACAAATACTGATCCATCTCAGCCAAAACAATCTAATTCCAAACCCAAGAAAGCAAAACAACCAACTAATGATACTACTTCTACTGTCAATGAATCTTCTAAACCAAAGATTTTAAAGAAACCATCACAACCCAAGAATCAAGAAAAGAAGAATAATTCTTCATCTTCTTCTGTAGTTGACTCAAATAATGGTCAATCACAAGCTCCTAAGCCAAAAATGATGTTGATGAGAAGAAAAGAATGATAGTTTTTATGTGTATTCGAGCCAGTATTACGTCATATTAAATTCCAAATACAGTAATATTCTGTTTAGGTAATAATTCGCGGCTCTTTCTTCAACATACTATTTGACTGCCAACGGTTGGCGGTTGGCAGGTGGGTTGGAAACTTGGAAGGGGAAAGTTGCCGTCGAAACGACAGAAAAAAACAACTGGCTGTGAATGGTTGAGAGAAAGATTTGTAAGGGCAATTTGTCATAAAGTATGAAATTAGTATACCTTTGAATTAGAATCATCAAATATAAATCCTATTCAGAATCCATTATCAACTATTATCAATTCACAAGTGTACATATTTTTTTCCCACCACTATTAAACCCTATTTTTTTTTTAATTGATTGAGATAACATCCATCAATTAGGAGGTTTTTTTTTTTTTACATTTATCTGAAATTATAAACCATATATATCTAGAGAAGTCAAAACTATTCTTCAAGGACTCCCAAAAACACGTTCCATATTTCACCAACATACACACCGAAAGAACAATATACAGTTTTTGTAACATAAAATGTCAGACAACGGTCCAGATAAATGGCTTGAACAAATCAAGAAATGTCAAGCCTTAACAGAATCAGACATGAAACAATTATGTGAACTAGTGAAAGAATTACTAATGGAAGAATCCAACATCCAGCCAGTGCAAAGTCCCGTAACAGTATGTGGTGATATCCATGGTCAATTCCATGACTTATTGGAACTGTTCCGTACAGCTGGTGGTATTCCAGATGATCATAACGTCAATTACATCTTTCTTGGTGATTATGTTGATCGTGGTTATTTCTCCTTGGAAACATTCACACTCTTGATGTGTTTGAAGGTGAAGTATCCCTCCAGATTGACTCTGGTTAGAGGGAACCATGAATCTAGACAGATTACACAGGTGTATGGGTTTTATGAAGAATGTCTGACGAAATATGGGTCTACCACTGTTTGGAAATATTGTTGTCAAGTTTTCGATTTCTTAACATTGGCTGCTATTATTGACGGTAAGATATTGTGTGTTCATGGTGGGTTATCTCCGGAAATCAGAATGTTAGATCAAATCAGAGTGCTTTCAAGAGCCCAAGAAGTTCCTCATGAAGGTGGGTTCTGTGATTTGGTTTGGAGTGATCCTGATGATGTGGAATCATGGCAAGTGTCTCCTCGTGGTGCTGGGTGGTTGTTCGGCAGTCAAGTCGCTAGGGAGTTCAACCATGTTAATAATCTGCAGTTGATCGCTAGAGCCCATCAGTTGGTTATGGAGGGGTTCAAGTACCATTTCAAAGATAAGGATGTTGTCACTGTTTGGTCAGCTCCTAACTATTGTTATAGATGTGGTAATGTTGCCAGTGTCATGAAGATTGAAGAAGATTTGGTGCCAAGGTTTAAGATATTCACTGCTGTTCCTGAAGATTCAGATAAAGCTCAAGCCAACCAGCCTAGTAGAAGTGAGTACTTCTTGTAGAGAGACATAACACAGTCTTTCTTAATGATATTATTATGTATTATAGATTCAGGGTGAGCTTGTTCCAAGCCAATTTCTCTCCCCCGCTCCCGCTCTTTTCCCTACTTTGTTTTCTTTTCCTGGTTTCTTCATTCCATCGTTGTTTCCCCTTTAATTTCTTCTGTTAGTTAAAGATGGTTTATGTCATGTGTATACGTTTAATGTAAAATTCTAATATTACTTGTTAAAACTTTGGGGGAAATTTTGGATTCTTTGTTTTTAAAGATCACGTGCAACGGTGAGTCTTCTCTTTCTCTTTCTTATTGTCATGTTTTTACGGGCTTTTTAATCATCTATCGGCCATAAAGTTCAAATGGCCGGTCCTAAAATAAACTTGAATATTTATATTCTTAAATGTCTTATAAATTATCAAGCTGGCTGAACCATATATTTGGAATCTTTGAGAAACAGAATGCTAAGGAGACAGATATTACCCAATCTAAAGAGACTTCAGTCCTCCAGAGCAGGACTCACTTCTAATCAGGTCAATTCAACGAGCACTGTACAACCAGCACCAACTTCTCAGACAATTCAAGCCAATACATTCTATATCACCACACCAATCTTCTACGCCAATGCTTCACCACATTTAGGCCACCTATACTCCACACTTCTATGTGATATACGTAATCGCTGGGAGAATCTTCAAGGCAAACCATCCTTTTTCACAACGGGGACAGATGAACATGGATTAAAGATTCAAACAGCCGCTGGTAAGCTTGATAAAGATCCTAAGGAATTCGTCGATGAGTTGGCTGAAAGATTTGTCAATTTGAATAAGCTCAGCGAGATCAAGTGTGATAGATTTATCAGAACTACGGACCCCGACCATCTTCTTGCAGTGACACATTTTTGGAATGTTCTTAAACAGAAGGGATGGATTTATGAAGGTGAACATTCAGGATGGTATTGTATAAGTGACGAGACTTTTTACCCACCGACACAGATCAAAGAAGTTGAAGGAAAACATTACTCTATTGAAAGTGGCAATGAAGTGACTTTGACAACAGAGAAGAATTATTTCTTCAAATTATCCCAATTCCAAGATCAACTAATCGAACATATCGAAACCAATCCGGAATTCATCATCCCAGAATCGAGAAGAATGGATCTACTAAAAGAGTTAAGATCTGGAAAGCTAGAAGATCTATCGATCTCAAGACCTTCTTCAAGATTATCATGGGGGATTCAAGTTCCTAATGATCCATCTCAAACGATTTATGTCTGGATTGATGCACTTGTCAATTATATCACCTCTGCAGGTTATCCTACCAAGCTAACTTCCTCCTCATGGCCAGCTACACATTTAATCGGTAAGGATATCATCAGATTCCACTGTATCTACTGGCCATCGTTGTTAATGGCTGCTGGTGTTCCATTGCCCAATCAAGTAGTTGTTCATGGCCATTGGCTAAGTGAAGGGTTCAAGATGTCAAAGAGTAGAGGTAATGTTGTTGATCCGTTACAGATGATTGATTATTATGGGAATGATTCCGTAAGAACTTATCTTTGTGAAAACTCTGTGTTGAATTCAGATGGTAATTTCTACGAATCAGGGTTAAGTGCCACTAGAGATCAATTAGTTGATAAGTTTTGTAATTTGACCATGAGAGCTTGTGGGAAGAAGTTCAACGTCTCTAGAGCCATTGCTAATCAGGAGAAATACCCTAATGTGAAGTTTTCCAATGAGCAATTAAACCAAGAATACGATTCGTTAATCCCAAGGATCAATTCTTTGAAGAATACATTGGGCAATAACTATGAATCTTATCAATATCCACAAATCATGGCAGTGTTCTGGTCAGTGATTTCAGATACTAATACTTTTGTCCAAAACGCCACTCCATGGAAACCGGAATCTGAAATACATCAAGATAAGATCATCCATTTAGCAACTGAAGTGTCCAGAATCTGTTCAATTTTGATCAGTCCTGTTATCCCTATGCTTTCAGGTAAAGTTCTGGATCGACTAAATGTCGAGAAACGAGGCATTGATATGTGTCAGTTCGGTAAGGATACAAGTTATGGAGTAGGCGTCAATAGAGCAGGGGAGTATCCAATGACTAAAGTCAAGTTCAGATTAGACCTGAATGAGGAAGAAGTGCTGAAGATGACCACGACGAAGAAACAGAAGCAGAAGAAGCAGAATTAGTAGATTTTAATTCTGCATTAATTAATCGATCTTGTATATAGCCCAATTCATGAGATACTACGCGCGTTTAGTTGATCTTTTGAAATCTGCATCAACATGCTTGTCTCCACTTATGTAATGACGAAATATTTCAAGTTTCAACAGTGCCTTAAGGGTTAATAAAATTAAGGTACAGCCTACTATATGATTATGAGATAGCTAGTGTATTTACTACGGTACATGAATGTTTTTCAGGCATCAATTGTTAAGTGTTTTGTAGCACAACACCAAACCAGCCATGGACTGTCAAAACATACATCAATTTAGTTCATAATAGCTGAAAGAGACTACGTGTATTGTAACTTGTAACTTGTAGGAGTTCGGTTGGATCGTTGAATGATCAATAATAGTTGACATGATCGTTGATCCTCGGATCGAGAAGTAATTTGTTATAAGACGTAGAATATCATCATCATCTCAACTATTATCTATATACATTAATACGAGTTGAGGGCCTGTGGCACTGTGGCACAGTAATTGACAGTTTAATGGCTGTTTGCAGGGTGGGCTTAAGCTGCAGGTGCGATCTGCGGTTTGATCATACATTGTTTCGCCTCCGCCACCCTTAAAATCTCGATAAGACCTGCAAGAAACAAGTTAAGTTAGTAGTTCCAAGCAAGGATTATTATCTAACGGCACCTATAAGATTCGTTTATATAAAGACACCCAGTTCCGTCGGTGTATTCAAAAAGAAGAGTGTGTTTATCCAAGATTATATTCCTTCATCAACTACGGCTACTAGTATTACTACAAACACAATGGACAAGGTACAACAAGAAGAACCGGTGTATCCAATCGATAGCGCCGAGTTTGAACACACCCAATTCCAACCAACCAACCATCCAATCGTCACTAACGAACCAGATGCCATCAAACTGATCAAATACGCGAAAACTTATGACACCCAACCAGAAGGAACTTATCAGTCAATGGTGAGTGGGTTTGGTAAATGCTTCGGCAGTCTTGGTATTATTCCGTGTTGTTTCTGTTTCCCTGCTCCTTATGTCGATGTCGACCAAGGTAATGTTGGTTTAATCACCAAGTTTGGTGAGTTGGCTAGGGTTGTTGATCCAGGTTCTACCTATGTCAACCCCTTCGCTGAAAGAATTATCCAAGTTTCCATTAAGACTGAAGTTCAGGATATTCCTAACCAAGCTTGTCTCACTAAGGATAACGTCATTGTTAATTTGAAGTCAGTGATCTATTACAATATCATTGACCCACAAAAGGCCGTGTTTGGTATCAGTGATATCCATAACGCCATGAGTGAAAGAACCCAAACTACTTTACGTGATGTGATTGGGTCCAGATTGTTACAAGAAGTAATTGAACGTCGTGAACAGATTGCTGAAGCCATTCAAGCAATCATCACAAACACAGCTGCTGATTGGGGTGTCAAGGTCGAATCTATCCTTATCAAGGATCTCACTTTGGACCCTGAAGTCTCTCAATCCTTATCACAAGCTGCTCAATCTAAAAGAGTAGGTGAAGCTAAGATCATCACTGCCAAGGCAGAGGTCGAATCTGCTAAACTAATGAGACAAGCTGCTGATATCTTGGCTTCTAAGCCTGCTATGCAGATTAGATACCTTGATGCTATGCAAAATATGGCAAAGTCTGCTGGCTCAAAAGTTATCTTTATGCCTGGATCAAGTGATGTTGGTGATATGGATCTTGCTGGTAGTAGTAGTACTACCACCAATAAAGAAACTGAAAGAACCACAGGGACACCGTTTGAAGAAATCCATGGTGATGATGGGGATGATGATGTGTTCAATAATAAAAGTATCGTTAAACAGATTGCCTTACAGGAGTCATTACGTCCTTAGTCTAAGACTCTAATATTCATCAACACTTCATTAATTAATTTCAATTCTAGGTCTCTGATTTCTAAACAGAGAGGCACAGTAACGTGCTATAAGATATCTTAATATATCATAGCCTTTAATGTTTTATATTTGTACCATTATTATTGTTATTATCATTCTAATTCATTTATCCCTCAAGTTTAAGTGGTTTCCTGGTGCCACATTAATCTACACACGTAATTTAATTTTTAGTTTTCGAACTATCACATGCCCATATAGTGGCCCTACCTCATTAGTCATCTTCAAATGTCACGTGCGTAGGTGTGATATTATTTGGTAGGGGACACATGAAAGGTCAAACAGAGTCGATGGCTGGAGAAATTACACAGAGAATTGTTTGATGGACGGTTTTTTTTTTGTTGAAATTGAATAATTATCACTATACCGTTGATTTTAATCCCTGTAAAACTATCACTTGTACCGATATATTATTCTGTTCTTTGCTCTTTTTATTAGTGTATCACTCCTTCATTAGATCAATTTCAAACAAAATCGTGGTTGTCTAAACGAGAAAACAAAAAGTTCTTACTACTACCACTACTACTACCACCAATTATGTCTCAAGATTCTACACCAGATATCTCCAAATTGGATATCTCCTCCAGTACAACTATCCCATCATCTCCAGTTGCCATTCCATCTGAACCAGGTTCCGGATTTCTTAAGACTGCCCAAGTCCAACTCACTCATGGTTCAAGTAAGACTACTACCACTGGTTCCTCTCCAGCATATTTAGACTCGCCTTTGCATACCCGTCCAGCCTCTCCATACACCTTAAGAGCTCCAGTGGATAGTGATGGGTTATCCTGGCCAAGTGTGGGTGCTAGAGAACGAATTGAAAGCACCGAAGAGGAAAGCAAAGCCCGTGAATTACGTATTGCTTCTGCTGTCAAAGTGATTTTGGAAGAACTTGGTGAAGACCCAGAAAGAGAAGGTTTATTAGAAACCCCAGAAAGATACGCTCGTGCTATGTTGTATTTCACCAAAGGGTACGAAGATAACATCCGTGATGTTATCAAAAGAGCTGTTTTTGAAGAGGATCATGATGAGATGGTGATTGTTAAAGATATCGAATTCCATTCTTTATGTGAACATCATTTAGTCCCATTCTTCGGTAAGGTTCATATCGGATACATTCCAAACAAGAAAGTTCTTGGTCTTTCCAAGTTGGCAAGATTGGCTGAGATGTATGCTCGTCGTTTACAAGTTCAAGAACGTCTGACTAAGCAAATTGCAATGGCCTTGACGGAGATCTTGAAGCCTCAAGGTGTTGCTGTTGTCATCGAAGCCAGTCATATGTGCATGGTTAGCAGAGGTGTTCAGAAGTCTGGGAGTAGCACTGTTACGAGTTGTATGTTAGGTTGTTTCAGAGAGGCCCAGAAGACTAGAGAGGAGTTCCTTGGATTGTTGGGTAAGAGATGATCCCTGATGTTATTACTACCACTGCTTTCATCAATTGCTGTCTATTAATCTTTCAATTCAATCCTCTCCCACTTTTTTCTTCTTCTAATTTACTAATGTTTCAACATATTAATGATCACACACTTTTACATCTCTCTTTTTTCCCTACACAGTTCCATTCTTCTTTTTCTGTTTTTGCATTGTTTTTATCCACTCAGCCTGGGTAGCAGCTATTCACACTCACACATATATGATTTACTCTATCAAATTAAAGCATATATGATCCAATTGTGGATTCTTTATGTATACTATATTTCCTCGCAATAATCATCAGCGATTGGTTTTTTTTATTTATTTATAAATATTTCAACAATATATATCTATAGAGAATATATTCAAATGACCATTTGTTCCTCCAGACGTACTCATATATAAACATATTAAAACTCAGTTAATGCATGTTATATTATATTCCAATTTCTATTATACAGTCAGATTGCCCATCCAAACACCTTAACGCTTGGCTCTCTTGTTACCACCACGGTTCTCCTTTGGACTCTTAGCATTGGCAGTACCAATGGTGATGTTGACCTTAGGTGGGATCTTAAACCCGTAACTCTTAGCAACCTTGACCAAGTCCAACTTGTCGATTTGGTAGACAGTCTTCAAGTGATGGGAGGAATAGGCTTGCAAGTATGATCTGTAACCGTCCTTGGCAGATTGATGCAACATGTAGTTGGAGCCTATCAACTTCTCCAACTGGGATTGGACGTTGGCAATCTTATTGGTTGGGAAGTCATACTCGTTCAAAGGAACCTTAGCAGCCTTCAAGTATCTCAAGAACCCGAGTTCGGAAGGAGTCAAGAACATAAGAGACTTACCTTGGGCCTTGGTACCTCTGGCGGTACGACCGACTCTATGAATGTAATCTCTTGGGTCATCAGGAGGATCGAATTGAACAATCCAATCGACGGATGGAATGTCCAAGCCTCTAGCGGCGACATCTGTACAGATCAAGATCCCTGATTTAGCATTACAGAACTCGAAGAAAGTATTAGTACGTTTCTGCTGCTTTTGTTTACCGTGAAGGTCCAAAACTGGCAAATCAATGTAGTTTAATAATTCAGCGTAGTACTTGACGGAGTTACAAGAAGACAAGAAAACAATGATCTTCTTCTTCAAGTTCTTCTTTAGGAAGGAGAACAACAACAAGAAACGCTTGTCGGATTCACAGACAACGTACCCTTGCTCCAATCTATCAACAGTGGAGTTTTCCTCTTTAGAATCAACGTTAATGAACAATGGACCTGGTCTCAAAGAAATACGGGCTAAATCCTCAACCTTGGTGGTTTGAGTGGCAGAGAACAACATGGATTGACGGTCTTCCTTCGGTAAGATCTTGATGATCTGCTTCATTTCTTCTTCGAAACCAATTTCCAAGATTCTGTCAGCCTCATCGATAACTAAAGCCTTCAAGTTCTTGAACACAAAGCCTGGAGTGTTTTGCAAATGATCCAACAATCTACCCGGAGTGGCAATCACCAAGTTGACACCCTTGACTAACTTCTCAGCTTCGGCACGTCTGTTGGCACCGCCAATGACAATCCCTAAAGTTTGAGAATGGAATTCCATCAATTCTCTGGCGACACCAAAGATCTGAAGAGCCAATTCTCTAGTTGGAGAAACGATAATGACACCAGTCCCGTTTCTTGGCTTGAACTTCAGGTTGTAAAGCAATTCAATGGCAGGTAATAAGAAAGCCAAGGTCTTACCAGAACCGGTCTTAGCAGCACCAAGAACATCACGTCCAGCTAATAATGGTGGGATGGTTCTAGCTTGAACTTGAGTCATCTTTTCAAAGCCCATCTTCTTGATGGCTTGTAAGGTTGGTTCGGATAAGTTGTGATCGATGAACTTATCAGAGACTAATTCTGATTCTTGATATTCGGTGTTGGTTTTGATGTTTGGGTTTTCTAATTCGGATTCAGCAGTGGTTTCGATTGACTTCTTAGACTTCTTGGACTTCTTTGGTTCGTCGTCACCTTCATCCTTTTCTTCAGGAGCACCGATCAAAGCGGCAATTTCATTATAGTTATCGTCTAATTCATCAATGAGCTTCTCTTGATCTTCTTCTTCTTCGGATTCAGAGTCAGAGTCTAATTCAGCTTGCTTTTGGTTTCTTTTCAAACTGGACTTAGTTGGAGTTGCAGACTTGGAAGGAGTGGATGGTTTAGATCCAGCCTTCTTGGATTTCCCAGTAACTTTAGCCATTGTGGATGTGTGGTAAGGCTTTTCGGAATTGAACAAAAAAAAAAGATCAGTTATACAAAAGGCTTCAAATGAATCTCTTCAAAGTGTTTTAATTTCTTGTTTTAAGTTTTTTTTTTTCTTCTGTCTCTTCCTTACGCACTTTTAAAATTTTTTTTGAAGAAAAATAATGGAGTGTAATTAGCCAAATTGGGAAATATTTTAGCGATGAGGTGTGGCCTTATCAATGTCTTCTGTTTGAAGGAGATATCCTCTGCTATATAGATCTGCCCCAGATGTTGAGCACGTGAGTGTATAGTTTAGTTTGTGTCAAAAGGATCTTTAAACATATCCAACCACAAAAGAAGGATCATTACTCTCCAGTTGATCCCCTGAATTACCAAGCTGATTGTCAGAGTACCGTTATTATTGTGGAAGGTTTTTATTATTGATGATTCCAACACTGTACGAATGGATCATGATGTAACTTAAATTCAACATCAAGACCTTCAATTGAGAAACAAAAACACCACACATAATACCACAATTGCAACTGTAATTAATCATATACTTTTAAGCTGCCTATTCCTTATTCCAAAATATGTCTCCAATAATCCCAACCGACACGAGGTTCATCACTGCCATAATCCATTGGTTATCACTATTCCCAGACTCGCCTATTCTTTTCAATGACACGTTCAGCAAACTTTATGAACCAAGGCAAATCATTAAGATTCTAAAACTTATCATGGATGATTCTTTCGATTGCAAGATAGATGTTAACTTTACAGAAGGAGAAGAAGAAGAAGAAGAAGAAGAAGAAGAAGAAGAACTGTGCCACGATAATAATGAAGAGGAAGCAGAGAATATGAAGTTGAATCTTCTGAATGGTATGAGACGGTATAAGAAGATCTTCCAAAAAGTATTGGAATATTATAAGGACAATATGAAATCAAGGAGGAAGATTTGTAAATATTTGGAAATGATTCGGTTTGAAGATTTCACTATTGTTTCTAATCAACAGCTGGGGTTGGTCCCAGGTGGCAGTGTTAAAGAGTTGGATGGTGCTATTGTTTCAGAGGCAGAAGGATATTGCACTAATAGATCAAAAACACCACATCCACTACAGATTGACTCAGCGTTGACAGACATTGAACAACATGTCTCAAATAGAAGCAACATTGGTGTCGGTGTGGCATTACAATCTGATCGCTTCTCACAGGACACGTCTATGAAGATCGACCTTAGTTACAACTTGAACATTTTGTGCTGTATATTCTTTGAAATCGGTATTCACAGTTACAAGTCAAACATCTGCATCTCTTTGATTTCAATGCTCAGTGACGGGGATGCGAGAGAGTTGACTTATTATATCAACGAGGAGCAGGATTTGAAAAATAGGTGTCTTATCATGGAAGAGAGGTTGAAGTTATTGCAATTGGACAATGTCTCTATAAAGAGAGCATACGGCGAGTTGGAGAATGAGTTGAAAAGAACCAAAAGGAAACTTAAAACGCTGGAAACAGAACTTGATTTGTTATCTTCTGATTTGGGTAATCTTATTAGAGTTAAAGATGACGAATTGAAACACTTTAAGGAGCAGATCAAGACATATAAAGTGAATGACAAGGCTAAGGATTTAGAGATCTTAAAATTGACAGAGGATTTTAAAAGTTTGAACAGTTCCTTATCAGGTGATTCTTTGAATTATAAGAAACAGTCGAGGCTGAATAAAGCCATCACAACTGATCAATATCAATATCCTTATGAGATGCTTTTGTTGGATTATAAATTAGTAGGCGAAGTGCTTAGAGAGTATATTGTCAAGAGTTCTGGTGGGTGTGCTACTACTACTACGAAGCAAAAATAGCTATAGGTGGTAAACATTCAGGTCTATTAATAACACTAATACATGGGCTTAACAAACAGTAACCAGTTCACAGACCAAAGTATCCAAATCCAAAACGACAAACTGTCCAGACTGTTTGAACTTCGGAAGGGAAATACATTTCACACCAACGCCACGGTCTTCAAACTTCACGACTCTCTCGTCAAACGCTGGCTGATTACCAACGATATAAACATGAGGCAACTCATTCAAACAGAACGGGTCGATGTCTTCATAAGGATAGCAGAATAAAGTGTCTGGCGCCGTAGGAATGATATTCTGCCATATTAAAGTGGACTCTATCATATCCATACGATTAGGATCAGAAGTGGAGCCAGCGTTGACATACTTATAAATATCATTGACGTTCTGACCAGAAATAGCCAAGATTCTCAACTCCTGGTATTGTAACCACGTAGGATTCGTTAAGGTTGTCAAACCTGCCTCTTCTTCTTCTTCATCTTCATCACCTTCTTTATTGACACTGTTTTTCTGTTGCTTGATATGTTTCTTAGCAGTGGTGAAAAAGGCAGGATGGAATGGTTGTTGAGGCAAGGAGATTTCAACAGGGTCCGTTTCTCCTGGGATTAGATCAATTGGAATGGAAGTTAATAATTCCGTAAGGTAGTTGTCTAATTGGGTAAGGGATTCGATAGAATAATTGCTTTTGTAATTGGCCCCATAGTTGCTCGTAGTGGTTGTAGCCGTGGTTGTTTCTATGCTGTTCACTGAGTTCCCCACGATTATCACCGTTAAGATACTCCATTAACAAATCGTACTTGAAATCCTCAGACCCATCAAATTCCAACCCTGAAACCAAAGCGACTTTACCCCTTGAGGTTCTAGTTGGTTTCTGGGCAGAGGCAAAGGGGTAGACAATGTCCAGCACGGAGAACACACCAGGACTCAATTGGATCCCCAAGACACCAATGACAACCCCTGTAACAAGGATACTTCTATCAAGAATCTCCCCAGTTAAACGAACCCTACCTGATTCATCCTCCAAATATATCTCGTCCAAATCACAATCGTTATAACTCGAGACATTGACAAATTCATTCCCACTGGCACCAGAGGTGACTTCCGCAAGAATATTCGGCTTGTATTTCATCTCACAATAAATCGTACCACAACACCAGGAAGGTTGGTCCATCTGAATCTCCAAGACTTTTTCCTTTCTGATGACCGGTTTCTCTTGAATCGTTTCATTCTTCCATTTTCGATTGGCTGAATGAATTACACGTGGTCTGAGCTGATGAAGACGGGACGAGTAGATCCTATTGAACTGTTTGTCATATGGCCGAGCTTGGAATGGGATGTTGTATTGTGTTTGGTTTTTGTAAGGGGTTGGGGTTTTGACAAGTTTTAATCTATGGGTTGGCAAAGAAGAAGGAGAAGATGTGGATTCTTCGAATTCTTGAAGTGCAGAATTATTCGTCATCTTGATTGATATTCTGAGAGAATGACAGGTTATAAAATGTGTGTTTGTGTGTGTGTGTGCAGTGAAATCAATCAGTGTAAGATATGTCACAATCTTTATTAAACTGACGCGTTTTAATTTTCTTCTTTCCGATATTGAAAATTTCCAGAGATCGATTGCACTTATATTTTTTTTACACTGTTCGAGACGCGTTTCCCCATGTAGCTCTTGATCACGTGAGCGATATATTATTCCTCTCTGACACCAGTTAAAATAGCTGGGTCATAATTGACAGTGAGTAATTTAAGCAAAGTCACATCTCTCTCTCTCTCTATATATATATTATATATCCTATATTTAAATAAATTACTTTACTTAAACAACAGGATCAAGCTACATAGTCCACGCTTTTGAAACCAGCATAGCACGTGATTTTAAGCAATATAGTGTCATATACATATATATGTTATAGCGTTAATCTCTTCCTATATATAGTACATTTATGCACTAGAGTATTATCAAGTCTTTATATAGTAGTCTATAGATCATAACTTGGACACATACGGATCTATTTATTTTTGTGTTTTGAGTTATGGCCTGTACGCGTAATTTCGACTAGTTTTTCCTCTTATGGGTTTTTTTTCTTCCAGATGTTCTTAAACCCGTGTATAATGATATATGTCGCTAAAGATCCGTTCGAGTCTCTCGACTCCTGTCATATATAACTTACGTCTTAAATGATAAGATTATTAGGATTCTAGACTACTTTGCATATATTTGACCCCCTATGTAAATATTCCAAAAGTTCGAATTAATTGTGCATCTACTTCATATTTCCTATTTGCTTGACATATATATTCATGGAGTTGAATAGTAAGCTAAGTATATATTATGGATTTTCAAATATTAAATTTCTTATACTATTTCACTGATTAAAAGATAATATAGATATCAGGAGATCAGTGATTTGAAGAAATTCAATCCAAACAATTTAAAATATTAAGAATTTATAAGAGCTGCTTTATGTTGCTTGTTTTTAAGTCCTGTGTGAACTTAATTGATCAGGTGCCGGCTTTCGTACCGCATGTCTTTGCATAATTGAGTTTTTTTATTTGATTGTTAATTGTTTTTGTGTGGCGTTAAAACCCATGCAGATTCCTTGCGTATAAGTTACAGCCATATGATTTTCTTCCGGAGATTCGTACAAATTTTGTTTATGGCGATTAGAACGATTTTCTCTCTCTCTCTCTCTCTTTGTTATACTTCGGAGTTAAAGTTCATGCTGAAGTTATAAATTAAATTTATATTTTTCTACGTAGTACAGCTACAGAATCTGATATAAATGTCTAAAGATTTGTGCAAGTTCAGAGTTTAATTGACTTTGTCTCATAGGACCGAGAAACGATACTCTAGTAATTCGGGAATAAATCCAATCCAAATTAGAGTTTCCAAATGACAGAAAGCTGTTCAACTTCAATGTTTACAAATCTCAACATGCCAGCAAGCAATTATAACATCAACTCTATACACAAACCCACCAACTCCACCCGATCGACTGCTTCACTTGAGAAAAGACTCAAGAAGAATCTCAGAGCAACCACAACAACTCGAACAGAATCACAAGCGGTGAAGAATCTAACCAAAATCAATTTGTCTCCAGATCAAGTGGAATTGAAGGCCAGTTTATTGAAATTCATCAAAGACAATCTCCAAACATATGAACAAGGATTAGACAATGGTAAGCCATCAGTGTTTATTATCAATGGAGAAGCCGGGACAGGGAAGTCTGTTATTCTTAACGATATTTTCAATGAGATCCAAAGGAAATCTAAGAATGGAGATGATCCAATCTTACAGAGCACTCGAAACTATCTCGTTGTTAATCATCCAGAAATGCTCAAACTTTATCATCAAATATCAAAGAAATTCACATACATCTTGAAATCCGATTTGGAAAGACCCACCTCTCTAATCAACAAATATTCGCAAACTCAATCCAAAATCGATGCCTTAGTGATCGATGAGGCCCATCTATTAGCCACTTCTAAGGATGCCTTTAAGAGATTCCAGCAGGACAACCATCTTGAAGAATTGCTCAAGATTGCTAAAGTGGTGATCATGGTGTTTGATGAGAATCAATCACTTCGAATGGGCTCTTATTGGCAGATGTCTTCTGCTACTACAACCAGTACTACTACTGGAGATAATAACAGTGCCTTTCAGAAGAAGGACTCAGCGTCATCTTCTAATGGGGCTTCATTAAGTACGTTTCTCACTGGCCAACATATCAGCAAGTTCCATTTCCACCAATTACGCCAACAATTTCGAATCACTGCCAATGCCGATATTCTCAATTGGATCAAACAATTATCAATCCATAAGAATCTGATGCCGTTAGTATCGACTTTTCGACTTGGACAAAGTCCAACAATCATGACTGCAACAGCAGCAGGAGCACAAGACGATGATTTTCAATTACGTTTCTTCGAACGTTGTGATACGATGTATGAAATGATCAAATACCATAACTCTCAAGTAGGACAATGTCGAATCTTATCAACGTATGATTTCCCATATCGGTTAGACGGTAAGGACTATTACGTGTATTCGCAATCAGATTCGTTTAAACTGAGATGGGACCGATACTTACCTAATCTGACAACACCTTGGTCAGAAAGAGAGGACACAGTTGACGAAGTTGGATCCGTTTACACTATCCAAGGCTTCGACTTGAACTATGCAGGTGTTATATTGGGGAGATCGATTGGCTGGGATTCACATCGTCAATGCTTGAAAATTAAGGCTGAGTATTATGACGATCATGCTGGGTTCACTAAGAAGGCGAATATCCATGATGTGGATGCTGTCAAGGAGAGAATCATTTTGAATTCGGTTAATGTCTTGTTGAGTAGGGCGGTTAAGGGGTTGTTTATTTATGCCTGGGATAAGGAGTTAAGAGATGTTTTGCTTGGGTCTGCGAGTGAGGAGTTCATTGTTAGGGGATAGAATATCACATGTATAAGAGTTAGAATAGAGATATAGAATATAGAATATAGAATTAGAGATACAAAATAGACGTAAGTAGAACTGTACTCTTATTTGTCCTTGTGTGTGAAAACCGTACTACGATGGGTATGCAAACTTGATCTTCTTGACTTGACGACTTCCACAGCATATTCCTTAAACCTCTTCAATCCAACACCTCTCAACAAACTTCGCTCGAGCAACTCAGGGATAACTACCTCGTAACCGGAACTCAAACTGCGCACATCCTCTCTATCGTTCTCAATATGAATTGTGGAGACAATACAGTTAGAAGTCACAGTGTATCCCAACTCTCTCTCCTTTCTAATCTCAAGATTTTCAGGATGACCAGCAAGAGGACCTGGTAATTTCCTTTCACCGACAGCGGTATCGAAGTTGACAATGTTCGACAACGGAATCAAATCACACCAGTTTCTCTTGTTTAGGAACTCCTTGTTCTGTCTTGTTGAACCATCCGTGTCCTTGGTGAACAATGGGATCATATCTTCGTCTGTGGAATGGTCAAAATGATGCAGCTTGGATCTTCTGTTTAACAGCGAAGCCATGGCGTCTGGTGGCGGCGTGTTGATGATGGCTGAAGACACAATGTTAATGATCAGACGAGGATCTGTCTCTGGAGACGTTCTGACTTTCTCGTTATGTTGGATGTATTTCTCGGTATCAAAAGGATGGTGGAGATGCAATTTGGTTTTGAATCTTCCTACAGCGGCAAGATGAACGTCTCCTGATAAGATGGTGATTCTAAGTGCATGTTTTGCACCAAACTTCTGTAATCTTGCAATGAATTTATTTCTTTCACGCTTATGGTGACGCGAACACCAATGATCGTTCAGATCGTCCAAGATCTCAACAGAGCCATCAAACTCATTCAACAATGACTTGTTAAGAAGATAGTTTTTAGAGGCCATGTACTTCACAGGGGCTAAAAACCGAGACCCCAACAACAATTCCAACCACACTAATCTGGGATAAGCAATCGGCACACCAAGTAAAACATACAGATGCTTGACTCTTGAATCCTGGGCAATCTCGCTCTCCAACCTCTTGAACACCAAATCGTAAGTCTCCTCACTTACAATCTGTTTCAGTTTCCTTTCCGTACGACAATCCAATCCTAAGAAGGCCACATCTTGTCCTAATTTTGTATAGACAGAATGACTAGGTTCAGTGATCGACGGACCCCTTTTATGTCCCAAGATCCAGGCTGGATCCTCCAAATACGACTTCTCAGTCATCGAAGTGTGATGCTGGAACAGCATGTAATATTTGTAAGCAGCCATCCCCAACCCTTTGAACATCTCATTAGCCATCGTGGATTCATGGTATGAACCATACCCGTCGATAATATCATGATCGTCATAGATATTGATCGATGGGATCGCCGTCATGGCGAATGGGAACATCGTTTGTAAAGTGGATCCTTTCAACCCAGTCCAATGGCCCTGACCAAACCATGCGAGATATTGACGGAGATAATCTTTGTTGAAGCTGTCAACCATTTCTGTGGACAGTTTCTGATACCTTTTACGAATTGGGTTTTTCTCTTCCAACCAATCGTTGAATATCTGCGATGAGAATTTGATGGAATCACAATAGATCTGATCTCCTCCCCCAATCATCACATGGTATCTATTGTTCTCGTAATGCTTCCTCAAGACGTCAAACCATAACGAGGACTTAAACGGCTCGGTGTCTGTGGTTAAGGAGAACCCATTGCAAGAAAATGACATCACGTTCATAGTCTGTTCGTAACTAGGCAAGAAGAATTCAAAAGTCAATTCGGGACATCCATTCACACAGTATCGAATCTTTTCTTCGACCGAGGATAATTCCAAATCATATTCAAATCTCCAGAATGAAACACCTTGCTCTTGATTGAAAAGAACCTTATTAAACCCCCCCTGCTGCAAATCGTCTAAACTTTCAGTGACAATTGGCCCACGAACGTAACTTATAGCTGGTTCTATAGTGGTATTCTCATCCTTGGTAACCAATAAAATGGACCCACGATAATTCCGACTCTGATTCTCTAAAGTCCCTACTAATCTTAGTAAAGGACCACATTGAATATCTAGACCTGGGACGTGTTGCACATGAATCGGTGTGACCTTTGGAGGGTTGACAGATGAGGCTTCTAATTCGGTGAATAACTTGGATAGAGGATGATAATCTTTCTTCCAAGATTCAAGACCGGGGGTTGGATCAGCTGATGTCATATTATGGTGGAGAATATCTTCTTTATCTTGATAATAATGGTATAGGAATATGCTTGAGTTTTGAGATGGATTCTTTTCCAGTAACATTCTTGAGCTTTCTGCACGGAATTCCGGGACGAGATCTGAAATCTGTAGAAATCTGAAATCTGAAACCTACCCGCTTCTGGAATTCTTCTTAAGCCATACTGAAATGATTCCCTGTAACTTCTGCTAGTTTATTTAGATATCAATATATTTTATCATTTGACTGATCATTGTAACCATTTGTCATTAAATGTTGCTAGTTTTTTTTGATCCTTTTCACCTAAGTTCAGTGGGTGATGGCGGCGGCTAATATTTCATCATAGCACAGCCACAGAGTACTGTAAAGTTGTTTGGATTGAATATGACATGGGTACGAGTTGAGAAAGTTGTAGTTTATAAACCCTCCATAGACTATGAGTGACTATGAGTGTAACGTATTTTATAAAGATGGTTTGATCAAGTTTCTGTTTCTTAGGTTTCTTATTATCAAAATTATGAAGAAATAAAACTCTTGGTATCCAGTCACGTGAGATATCCACCTTCCAGTAAAGCCCGTAATTGTTGATAGTTTTATATAGGTGACAGTATTGTTTATAGCACATATATTGTTTATAGCACGTCAAGTACTTTTCAAAACTTACATTGTTTCATTTTATCAAAGATTGCTCAAACAAACGAAAACAGATTTTGATCATCAATGCCGGCATTTGAAGGGTTTGATCAAATAGTAAGTCAACTAAGCAACTCCCCCCGTTTAAACTTCAAACAAGTCATATTAACAACGTCCATACTCATTAACAGGATAGAACCTCACCAGAAGTTTTTGAAACCAGTGATACGGAATCTCTTTCTTCTGACCCAACCTCGCCAGTGATTTTATCAAGACGTGACTCCCTTTCTTATGAAGCCATAGATATTGAACAATCCCGTAATTTGTTTGAACATTCTAGAGCTAATGCCAATCTAACGGATTTCAGTGGAAGGGTTGATCAATTACTTGGAAGCTATCAGACTTTAACTATCAGTGAGACTACAGAAGAGAAATTAGAAAGAATACGAAGAGAATTGGAGGATGTGAGAGAGGATCTTTCAAAGCAGAAAGATAAAGAATCTGAAAAAGATATTAAACAAGTTGAGATATTGAAGGGCGTGTTCAAGGATATTAACAGAGAAGTGAAAGAAAAAGCATTACTCGATATCGACATCGTTCAAGAACACTCATTTCTTAAATCGGATAACATTGGCAGTACAGGGAATGAGAACACTGTCACACCAGATGATTTATTAAAGCTCAATGAAAAGATCCAATCACTAGAGTCTTTATTAGGTTATACTCACCCCTTAGCACCTACAGAAACTGTCACCACTAAACTAAACTCAATGCATTCAAAGCTTCAACTTATATCCAAGGACACCGATTCCCTAACATCAATCGTCAAACAAATCGATACGATTAATACTAAATTTGAATCATCACTAGCTTTACGTCGACAAGGTTTATTCACGTCGACTGGTTCAAATGATCAAGAAGATTCCAATTTAAACAAACTTGAAGACAAGGAATTGTTATCAATGTACTCTACGTTATCAAAATTATCTCCATTCATTGATCTCTTGCCTTCTTTATTAAAAAGATTGGAATCTGTACATCAGATTCACGTACATAGTGCTGGGGCTGTTAAGTTCGTTAATGGATTAGAATCAGAATTGGGTCAAATGGAGGCTGAAATGAGACAATGGGAAAATAGTTTGAATGATATGGATCAGAAGATCAAGGAGATTGATTTGTTCCTGAACGCGAATGGTAAATGATTATTAATTATATAGATCTATAATACATGTATTGATTAAAATTCTAGTAGATATCCTCAACTCTATCAAATCAAATTGGAAGAATAGTAACCCCAGCAAGTCTATCAATGACAGGAGAAATGGCAGGATGACTTAATAAAGGGCCAATAATAGGCATGGATCTTAAAAATGTAACAATTACAGCAAAGAAATCACCGAATAATTGTAAAATGCCAAAACCTTCAATTAAGAAACCGAAAAATGGCCATTTTATCAAAATTAAGAAAATACCAAATACAAAGGCTATAGTACCACGTAACTTTTGAGGTCTGGTGAAAAACGCAACAGTCTTTTGAGTCCCTATTATTAAAGTGATACCGATTATGAAAAGAAGCTGTAAGTTGAATGTTTGGGTTAGTAATTTTGAACTTGAATAAACGTTCTGCAGGGAATTAAATTAGTATACTTACGTTACCAAGGGCAAGAAGGGCAGAATCAAAGAAAGTAAAGATCCCCAAGACGAAGAAAAAGAAACCTGTTATCACATTTCATAGTTAGTATTAGGATCATCACTGACTTGAACTTTAAGATCTTGATGTAGACTTTTACCACTGTAGTTTTAATATGTCTCTCAACAAGATCTTTTGGTTAGTTAACAGGCTTTGACTTACCAAAAGCGGTGAAACCAACACCAAACTTCTGAGATTCACTTAGCCACATTTTTGAGAGAGTGAAAAGATAGGAATGAAATGGAAAGTGGTGATGATGGGGGGTTTCCTTTAATTTAGAATATTGGGGAGTTTCTTTATAAATAGTTGTTTATAGTATCAAATAATGGTGCTTGTACTGATTTGTTCTTTGGATTCTTTTTTTAGACCGTGCTATGTTGGCAGCGTTGATAGCTTATTAAGGGAGAATTTCATAATCAATGTCTTTAAATAGAAGTTCTACGTTTTAGGGGGTGGTTAGAAGCATTGATGTGATCGGAACCCAAATTCAATTATATTCAAATGTAAGGCGTCATAAGAGAGAATCAACAATCATCGACATCTAACTTAATACTATAGTACTGTTTAAATCTATTAAAGTGGACAATTACTACTTTGAAAAAGAGAAAATCAAAACAGAGGATAATTCAATGACCAATTTCTTCTCAAACCTTCACAAAGGTAGCTCTGATAACTCGAAGCCAAATCCAGATTCATATCCAGATTTGCCTCCAACATACGAACAAACATTACAAGAAGAACAAAGTTCATTCAATCAACCAACATCTTCATCTTCTTCCACTACAACGACTACATATACAACTTCAAATGTATCATTTAATGCCCCAAATCAGTACAGAGATGAAAAACAGCACAGCAGACCGCCAATGCCATCACCACAACCCTCTTCCCAACCCCACACTGAACAGCCATATCAACAATCATCTCCAACATGGGATACCCGTCCTCCAGAACCAAAACCTTACAAAGATAACAACTTGCCTTGGGTATACCCACCTCGCTATTTTTGCAACAAATGTAAGAACACAGGGTACAAAGTTAAAGATGGCGTGAAGACCTCTAAGAGTTGTAAGGATTGTTGGTCTAAATTCGCCAAGAACAATGTAACTTTTACCAAACCTCCTTATCAACAATCTTTTCAATCACAAAATTTCTATCAAATTCCATTCACCAATGTCACTGTCAATTCCAGTTTTTCCACATCAACAGGTCCACCTCCACCACAGTTCATGCCTGTTCCACCACAACAGTTTTTCTCTCCACCACCCCCTCCTGTTGCTATGCCTCCTAGAGTCGTCAGACCTGGCGATCCATCGATCGGTGGTGTTGTTTGTGGTGCTTGTAGGGGGAGAGGTAGGGTTTATGGGGTCTTTGATGATCAGTTATGGTATGTATTTTCTTAAACAGATTTTCACATTTCAAGCTTCTGGTATACTAACAGTTTTTTGCTTCTTTTATTACAGTAAGTCATGCTACGGTGTTGGTAGAATTCTCAGATAATCTTTGAATGTTTGTTATAGAGTTCTATAGCTGTGTCTATTAATTTTAACCTGGAGTTATATCATTTTCAAGCTTAGTCATATGGAATGCTTTTTTTTTAAGAATTGAGGTTTGGAAAAGGTCAAATCTATAAAAAGGTCTAGTTCTTTTTCATAAGATTATAATCATGGATCTTTAGATCTGGTATCATTCACATGATCAACAGCTTTTTTTGGAGGCCTACGTCGTATCATACATGATATATTATATTTATCAATTAAGATCATATCTGTTCTATAAATTGTATAGTATATATCTTTAAGCCAGCATGTATAATTGCTGAGAAGATTTATTAGAATAAAATTTCATATAATTTAAAAAATTGCTAATATACAGGTGAAAAGTTTAAATATCTTCATGATTCATTAATTAAGTGTATGTGTGTGAGTGAAAGTGTTTGTTTGGATTAAATACCCTTTTGGTTTCTAAGCAACAATCTACCAGACAAGACGTCACCAATAGCAGTGAGAGATTCCCAGTGGATATCGGTACCCTTTCTCAAAGCAACATCAGTTTCATTCTCCCACAATTCGTTGATTGGAGTGAACTTCAATTCAGAGCCCTTGATACCAATCACAGCAGCAGATTCATCAATGTTTGGAACAGTGCTGACCTTCTTACCGTGTTGGTAGGCGAATCTAAGTTCTCTAGAAGCACCTTCCAAATGAGAGTCGTTGATCTTGAAGTTGTACTCTTCAATGAACTTACAACATTTGATGGCGAATCTGGAGGCATTGACTCTATCAACAGCAGTAGGTTGACCACCCTGTTGCACGTGACCTGGGATGGCCGTTCTGGTTTCAAATCTTTGGTTGGAAGATTCTTGGATGATATCGGCAATCAATTCGGTGGAGAAGATGGAAGAGGCTTGTTCGTTACGAATCAACATCTTACCGGAACGGTTCTCACCTTGGTCTTGCTTGTAGTTCTCCTTCAATAAGTCGATGTCCTCTTGGATGGCCTTCAAGGTCACCTTGTCCTCTGGAGTGTACACAGCAACGGCACCGGTAACCAACCCAATCATGGAGGCAACATAACCGGAATGGCCACCTTGGACTTCAACAACGAAGACTCTTCTTCTGGTGGCAGAGGCAGATTGCTTGACCGCATCACAGTAGTCAACAAGAGAGTTCAAACAGGTGTCGGAACCCAAGGAGTATTCGGTGCCTGGAACATTGTTAGAGACAGTAGCTGGAATCAAAGTCAAAGGAATGTTGAAAGCTGGGAATTGCTCACGGGCATTGGTCAATTCATGCAAGGCAGTGAACCCTTCAAACCCACCAGCGATGATCAAACCATCAAATTTGTGCTTTTGGAAATAGAAGGCAACAGTACCGAGATCCATGGATGGCAATGAACGGTTTGTACCGATTTCAGAACCACCAAGACCATGCCAGCTTTCAACGTCTTCCCATTTCAATTCCTTGACGGAGCCATGACGGATCAAACCAGAAAACCCGTTTTCAATGGCAAATGGCTTGTGGCCCTTGGACAAAGCATACAAAACGAAAGCTCTGGTGGCTGGGTTCAAAGCTGCAGAAGAGGCACCGACATGAACGATAGCAATGTTCAACTGTTTGTTTTCTGGAAGAACGTTGGAGCCATCTTCATTCTGGGAGATGGAGATGTAGTTCTGGTAGGATTCAATGAAGTCGGTGTTTCTTAAAGAGATAGCCTTATCGAAATCCTTGGCAGCAATAGCAGCAGCGACTTGCTTGGTGTTTTCAACAGCTTCAACCAAAGGAGTTCTGATGATTTTGTTTTCCAAAACACCAATCAAAGGAGATGGGTCGGCTGGAGTCAAGTCCAAGACGGCCTTAACAGCTTCAACACCTTGCAAGGTGGCCAACAATCTGTCAGAGGCAACAGCAACACCACCTCTTTGCACGTGACCTAAAAGGGTGATTCTGGTGTCCAAGCCTAATTCGACAAGGACATTCTTAACGTCTTCGGAAGTGATTGGCTTCAAATCGGAGTCAAGAGCACCTTCGGCGACAATCACAGTGGTGTTTCTCTTGCCCTTGGCACGGTGTCTGGCACAGACCTCCTTCAAGTCTTCCTTCCAGGTCAATGGGTTGGCTGCACGTTCTGGAATGAAAATGTAGTCGGCACCGGTGGCAATACCAGCGTTCAATGCCAACCAACCACAATGTCTACCCATGACTTCAACAACAAAAGCTCTGGAATGCGAAGTGGCAGTGGCGTCGATGTAATCAACCATTTCTCTGATTCTTTCAAGAGAGGAGTTAGCACCAATGGTGGAGTCTGTGCCGGCCATATCGTTGTCGATGGAACCGACTAACCCGACAATGGTCAAGAAACGGTGTGGTTCGACTTGTTCCTTGGTCAATTCACCCTTAGCAACCAAATCGTCCAACAAAGAAGGCCATTCGGCCCTGAACAAATCGGCCCCTGTCAAAGAACCATCACCACCACAAACAATCAAGGCGTCAATACCGTTAAGAACCATATTCTTAGCGGCTTGCAATCTACCCCACTTTTCTCTGAACTCCATACAACGGGCAGTACCGATCAAAGTACCACCAAGGGCCAACCAGCCTCTGACATCTTGCCATTGCATTTGCTTGATCAAGGCGCCACCTTGGACTAAACCAGAGTAACCTTCGTAGATGGCGAAAACATCGCAGCCATGGAAAATACCAGCACGGACAACAGCACGAACAGCAGCGTTCATACCTTGAGAATCACCACCGGAAGTCATAACAGCGATTTTTTTCTTTGGTTTCTCAGGGGATGTAGATGTGGCTGAAGATTCTGGCAAAGAGGAAGAAGAAAGTTGGGCATCATTGGCGTGTTGTTGGAAGTATTCCTCGGTGATTGATTCATGAGATGGGGTTGGGATATCGACGAATTGTAAGCTGACACCCAATGGATCCACAGTGGTGATTTGGTTGTTTTCAATTGGTAATTCCAACACTTCAGAAACCTTACCAAGATCCATACAGAAGAATCTGATTTCTTGTTGGGTGGTGGAGCAAGCATGGTCACTGCTGGTCAATCTAAGTTTGATGAAGGCACCTTCTGTTTGACAACTGTTTGATTCTTGGATTGGCACTCTTTGACCGTCCTTGAAAAGAGAGAGTTTGAAGGATTCCAACCAGGCTTCTTTCAAAGAGTCAGCAGAGACACCCTTTAGGGAAGAAGTGGCGTAGATGTCATGGTTGTAACTTCTTACCACCTTGAAACCCAAGGCTTTGTAGAAACTGAAGGTGGATTGGAAAGATTCCTCGGAAGATGTAGTTAAGGAAGTGAATGCGACACCGTTTAATAACGACATTTTGGTAGTATCAAACTGTGTTTGTGTGAGTGTGTGAGAGAGAGATTGGTAAAATTGGGATATAACTTTAGAAATTGAGTTACTAAAAAGCAAGATAAACGTTTGGCGATAGCTTTTCGTTACAAGTTGTTCAATTGGACAAGTTCAATTGTTTTTATAAGAAAATTGCTAGATAGCAGGTTTAAGCCAGTCACCAGTTGACGACTAGTGTCAAAGTCAACTGCAGAACAATCAGCAAATTCAAAAGTGAAGGTGGCATGGGAAAAAAAGATGAACCAACTGATGTTCCCGTTCTTTGCGGTATAGTGCATTAGTGCGTACATCCAGACATTCGCACGGGTGTTCCTGACAGACTAAACCATTTTGACCACTTTCCCACTTCACGTGAGTATCTCGACACTAGTCTTACTCCCTCCCCCTCGGAATTCAGTACATAAATTATAATATCAAAGTAAAACGCGCGCCATATCCTTAACTAGGCTAATTTCACAACGAGAACACATTTCTACAAGCTGACGCTTATAATTTGTGCATTAATTAACACGTAGAAGCTAATGTAATATAGACCTAAGCCGGGAAGTGTCGGGAATAGGGACTTTTCGTTTCTAGGGAAAATCGAGTTTGAAATTTCAAAATTTTCAAAATCAC
>JAKUBK010000204.1:0-43966 GCA_030566875.1 Waltiozyma chaumierensis | reverse complement strand
CTCTTCCGATTTATATATTATAAATTATTAATATTTATAAATCGATGATCAGCAGCTTACTAAAATAATATATAAATTTATATATATTTTAGCCAATCTATCTGTTGCATATAATAGATCGGAATTTGCTACCAAACTGATCGGAATGTATTGGAACAATATCACAAATATTGTACCAAATTATAATCTAGCTGGTAATTAGCAAGGCTTTGGAAATATTATCAAGAACATTTTAATGTATCAATATATACATATACGCCAGACTTGATGAATTAATTCATATATGATACCAACCCCAATTAGTAACAAATTTACCGAACTTAGATTAGTTCAAGAAGATTTTAAACAACATTTTGAAGACATATATAGGGAACCACAAAGTAGTTCGTACTTGCTCTGCAGGTAATCTTTATTTCGAATCAATTTGTCAACTTAAAAGATTTATGTAATTAGACTGTTAAAAACGCTAAAATTTAAAAGCTAAATAGGAGAGAGTCAAGTAGTACACAGGCCGTGAAAGTCCCCATCACTGGTGACCGTTCGTTGGTAGCATAAGCCTGTTAAAAGATTCAAAACTGGTTGAGGGATCCTGATTCTTAATAATAGAGCAATATTTAAAATTAATTCTCCTATAATAGGAGGATTAATTCTGAATCTGAAACATCTTTCCAGATATAGGTAAGTTTCAAACATGAATAACATATACGTGGCAATTGTTATGGGATGTGAATTAAATCGGAAGCAACCAAGATCTATAATTAAAGTTTTAGTACCAATTTAGATCTGAATTGTTTTTTCCGAACGCGTTTTCCAAATATATATATTTAATATGTATTCATCCATCAAAAATATGACCATAGTTATGTTTTGGTCATTATTAATATATAGTTTGTTAGCCGGAAATAAGCTGTAGTTTTTAGCCTTTTCGGATTAATTGGTAGGTCGGGAACTCGGGGGGTAAATCTTGGTAATTGTTTAATATACCTTGAATAACCATGGAAGGGTAACCTATAATTCTTAAGTTATACTCGAATTTTTCCGGGGGCCTGGGAATCGGGATTTTCCACTACTATATGTGTTGTACTGTACCATGTATGAGTGATTGACAAGGTGGATCAGGTTTTACCCGCAGAAGGAGAGAGAAAAACATGATCGGATATACTGCTGCTGCTTTTGATTATTGTTCCCCAGCAGCGAAACAGCAGTACTACACCTAATTTCCCTTTTTATTCTGGAAAGGAAATGTTGGGGTAAAAATGACCATTATTTTTCTCCCAAAAATTGAGTTCATAATCAAGATCAAAACAAATGGATATTTAATGCCTTGAAATATGTGTAAAACTTCATAAAGTTCTGATTGGGGCCTGATGTTTTCAAATGTCAAGTTTGACTCTTTCCCTAATTGATTCCCTCCATTTCCTGTTCCAACTTGGTTATTGGGCGGGAAGTATTTTATGGGCAGATAAAATTTTAACCTGTGAGGCTGTCACAGGAGCGGTTAACTGGGGTGGTAAGTTTCTCCTCCTTTGTAGATAATTGGGATCAAATATTTCTTCCTAGGATTTGCTGAAGCCTAGTAATAGACAGCAGTGGGATGAAGGGCCAGGCTGGAACTCTGCCTAGGAGTTAAAGCTGTAGTGGCGCGCATCACTTGCAGAATCGGAACGCGGACCCCAAATTCCAAGTTACCCAACTTCCAACACATGTGACATGAAACCCCAAGCAGCAGCCCCATATGATTATCTGATTTTCGAAGCAGGACGACGCTGCAGCACCAACCCAATTTAACGTCCATTGACGGTCCAAAACACTCATATATATTTGGGGATAAACCGGGAAAAACTGTAGAAATTCAAGAAAGTTCAACCTTTGTACCACCACTTTCAGGACAACAATTAGTACCCAGACTATAAAACAAAAGGTTCTTTCAGGCCCCATAAAGTATAGAAATACAGAAGAACCAACCCCCAAACCAATTGTTGCCAACCTGCCCAACAGTCCCTTATTATCTGCTTTGGTCTGCTGCTGCCCCCCTTATTTTCCTTACAACCCCTTAAAACCTGAACTTTCCACTTTCCAGAAATGACCAGAGACATCAAGAACCATCTCTTATTCGAAGTTGCCACCGAGGTCGCCAACAGAGTCGGTGGTATTTACTCCGTTCTTAAGTCCAAAGCCCCAATCACCGTTGCCGAGTACAAGGAGCGTTACACCTTAATTGGTCCATTGAACTACGACAGTGCCGCTGTCGAGGTTGAAGAATTGACTGTCAAAGACCCAGCGTTGAAGAAGACCTTGGACTCCATGAGCGAAAGAGGTATCAAATACATGTACGGTCGTTGGTTGATCGAAGGTGCTCCAAGAGTTTTGCTTTTCGACATACACTCTGCCAACCACTTCCTTGATGAATGGAAGTCCGACCTATGGAGTATCAGTGGTATCCCAGCCCCAGCCGGAGATGTCGAAACCAACAACGCTATCTTGTTGGGGTACATCACCGCCTGGTTTTTGGGTGAATTGAGTTTCAACGAACAAGAAAAAGCCATCATTGCCCACTTCCATGAATGGTTGGCCGGTGTTGCCTTACCTTTGTGCAGAAAGAGAAAGATTGATGTCACCACTATCTTCACCACTCATGCCACTTTGTTGGGTCGTTATCTTTGTGCTGGTAGTGTTGATTTCTACAACAACTTGGCCAACTTCGACGTTGATGCCGAGGCTGGTAAGAGAGGTATTTACCATCGTTACTGCATTGAGAGAGCCGCTGCTCACAGCTGTGACGTGTTCACCACGGTCTCCTTGATCACTGCCTACGAATCAGAGCACTTGTTGAAGAGAAAGCCAGACGGTGTTTTGCCAAACGGGTTGAACGTTGTCAAGTTCCAAGCTGTCCACGAGTTCCAGAACCTCCATGCCCAGAAGAAGGAGAAGATCAACGAGTTCATCAAGGGTCACTTCTACGGTCACTACGACTTCGACTTGGAGAACACTTTGTACTTCTTCATCGCTGGTCGTTACGAGTACAGAAACAAGGGTACCGATTTCTTCATTGAGAGTTTGGCCAGATTGAACCACAAGTTGAAGGAGTCTGGATCCAAGACCACAGTTGTTGCCTTCATCATCATGCCAGCTGCCACCGATTCGTACACGGTCGAAACCTTGAAGGGCCAGGCCGTTATCAAGTCCTTAGAAAGCACTGTCAAGGAAGTTCAGAACTCCATTGGCCACAGACTATTGGAGCACTGTTCCAGATTCCAACAGCACGGCAAGGAAATCCCATCCTTGGACGACTTGATCTCTCCAGCCGACAGAATCTTGTTGAAGCGTCGTGTTTTTGCCTTAAAGAGAGACGGTCTTCCACCAATTGTCACACACAACATGAAGGACGATTCCAACGATCCAATCTTGAACCAAATCAGAAGAGTCGGCTTATTCAACAACCCAAGCGACCGTGTTAAGATCATCTTCCATCCGGAATTCTTGAACGCCAACAACCCAATCTTGCCATTAGACTACGAAGAATTCGTCAGAGGTTGTCACTTGGGTGTTTTCCCATCATACTACGAGCCATGGGGGTACACTCCTGCCGAATGTACCGTCATGGGTGTTCCTTCAATCACCACCAACTTATCTGGTTTCGGTGGCTACATGGAAGATTTGATCGAGAACTCCTCCGACTACGGTATCTACATTGTTGACAGAAGAATGAAGTCTGTCGACGAATCCATCAACCAACTGACCGACTACTTGTTCGACTTCACCGAAAAGACCAGAAGACAAAGAATCAACCAAAGAAATAGAACAGAACGACTATCTGATTTGTTGGACTGGAAGAGAATGGGCTTGGAATACATCAAGGCCCGTAACTTGTCGTTAAGAAGAGCTTACCCAGCCGAATTCGAAGCCAGTGGTGAAATGGACGAGAACTTGAAGATCAAAATCTCAAGACCTCTTTCTGTCCCAGGCTCCCCAAGGGATCGTAACACTATCATGACCCCAGGTGATTTGGGTACCCTACAAGATGCCACTTACCAAGACGACTACTTCCATCTGCAAGAAGAAGAAAACGAAGCCCATGCCCAAGATGGTGGATATTCTTTGTCTTTAGGCACTTCTTCTTCTGCTGGTGCAAAGTAAGCTGTTGCTGTCACTGTTGTTACATTAGTTGGCTTTACTTGTTTGATGTTTGAAGAAGGTTAAGCATAGATCATATCATTATAGATCCAATATTTCAGATAATCGACAGGTGTGCCAAACTGTGAACTCCCCCACTCCCCTTCAAAAGTCTCTATTCACTTCTGTATCAATATTTTTTATATACTAATTAAGAAACATTTCTACTTCTAAGTTCTTACTGATTTTACATTCGTAGTATAGCCCATGTAAGATTATGTATGTCGATCACCTGGCTTCTGCTCACGTTACTTCAAGCAGCCGGTTCTGATAATATCAAAAATATATATACTGGACTCTAGTATAACGATACTTGGTAAAGAATAGTCTGAGAATCCTAAATATTATTAGTGCCGGAATAAGTCACCCGTGACAAGACGGGAATATTGTAAGCCAACTTCTAATTTATACATGTTAAAAATAAGATTAAACAATGAAAATTCGACCTTGGTGACTTAATTTAGGATCTTGGAATTGCTTATATACTGAATTAGATCTAATTTATATATAATTCAATACCATATATATTTCTGTCTTTCCCAATGTATAAACCAAATAATATATTAATATTAGTTATGGATTTGCCAACGAATAAATACCTCTTCTTGTTAAGGATCTTATTAATGATTCTTCTTTGATTTTGATATCGGTGTCGTGTATTCTAAATTGTTAAATAAATATTTCTACCAGGTTAACTTGAAGTCTTTCATCACTTATATTGATCAGTCAACCTTCCTATCTCGAGCGATTCAAAGTATCCATCAACTAGCTGATGACTTCAATTGGTAACTTGTAAGTGAAGAATTAGTATTTGGAAAATCCATCAACTAAATGACTCTAATTGCTAGGTGAAGATTTCGTATATAGCCGAGGGGAATCCAGCTCGCTTCAGCCTTCCATGAACCTTGTAAATTAACTGTTTATACCAGAGCTTTGTACCGCTTATCAATTCTTATTTAGAAGCTGGCTGTCACGTGTTTTTTGGGTATGTGACAATACATGCATATGCAATATCAGGCAGTATTACGAAGTACATTTCCGACGAACGGCCCCAGCTTGGGCTGGAACAGTCGGACACAGAGACAATAATTTGAGGTAACATAGGTTATTGGGTGGGGTAAAGGCGGCCAGCTAAAGATCTACACATGGACCACAACTGCCAAGTAATCAAATATGCCAACTACCTTACGTTGATCTACTAGTATGAGAACGTATGAACGAGCTGTGGTGTTCATGAGCAGTTAAAACCATATTGGTGATCAGCTACCAGCATATAATATATATATATAGCTAGTTCATTCATGGGTTAGCCATTTTGATCTTCACGACTATATTTGGTTAAAATATTTTGAACTTGCAGTAACTTATCAATATTGTATACTATTAGTATGCGTGATCGATTAATGATCTTGGGTCCTTATTATAGTATAATTAGCGGTGATCCATGTATTTTAAAAACACCAGCTTATTGAGTAGACTCGTCACTCCACATTAATCCAGACTGGACTTAAATCTTAATCTTTGATGTTAAATTAGATCTTTAAAACCAAAATGCAGAAGAATTTATATTACATGATTAAAAACACACAAAAACCCAAACCTGTAAAAACGAAAATCCCCCATAAATAAATTAATTTAGCAGAATTAAACAACCGCTATTGAACCTAAACCAAACGACCAAAAGAAGACGAGCTATCTTCACAAACGACACCAAGACCTGTATTACTAGTACCACCAAGCGAACCACTGACTTCTCTGTTAGCCAATGAAGAAGTTAAAACCCCGGAACTCTCTCCAAACAAGCCAGACCCAATCAATCCTTCACCATCATCTGTATTAATAAGACTGCTATTTGTGGTGGAATTGTCAGAGTTGGCAGAAACTGTAGTAATATTATTAGCATCAACACCATTTGAGTCTTCAAAGCCGAAACCAAACTCATAATTGAAATCCAATTCAGAACGAGGAGGTGTGATAATTCTCATATCGATCAGATTACCACTCATTACACTCGCCGTATAGCTTGCATTGTTAAAATCACCATGGTCACGGTAGTCATTGTATACCACCGATGAAGTTGAATTGATGGAGTTTTTATCGGTATTAAGGAGCAAGTCGTTATTATCAACAAGGACAATTGTCTGTGGCGCCACTAATTCTGTTCTATTCGGGATAAGGTTCGAGTTCTGAGAATCTGAACAAAGCGTAGAGGATGACGTGGAAGTAATAACACTTGAGCCTTCATTGGAGTAACTTTTGTTGAATAAGTCAAACATCCCACCAGCGTTCCTACAGCCATCTGTGGATAATGAACTTCCGGCACTTTGAGGAACAGCCATTGGTCCTGTTTCAAAACCTAGGGCATGTTGTTGTTGTTGTTGAATAGAAAGAAATTGAGGCAGCTGCTGTGACGGAAGTTTCTTGTTGTTGGAACCGTTGAGCATCATTGGGTCTAATTGTAAAAATGGTTGATATTGACCATGTCCTTCACACTCAGAAATGGAATTCGAATGATTGAAACCGAATCCAAACACACCAGAGTTGAATGGTTGGAATGGTGAATCTGAAGAAGCTGAAGAAGATGCGATCTGTGCCAGTTGTTGTTGTTGTTGCTGGGACTGAGAATTCTGTAGTTCAGTCCGATGGACCATTGACAAATCAAGAGAATAGTGTCTGTTGTTGGAATCCTTATTAACACCATTGGAGGAGAATTGAGGCTCAGTAGTTGCAGATAAGTGTTCTTCTCTAGTAGGAATTAAAACAGCATTCCCATCTGAGACTGTTCCTAGTCTTAATCTCTTGTTGGTGCTTGATGATTTTGGAGAAGCAGGGGCATCTAACTCATCGTTATTCTTTCTCTTTTGCCCTTTCAAATTGACTTCGTTGAACTTCAAAGCAGAAGAAGCCGATGTAGTAGCATTAGTTGGGCTGGCAGGAGCAGGAGCAGGAGCAGCACCAGTAATCGCAGTATCATTGAGAAAAACACCTTGTGTGAAATTATGGGCCGTTCCTATTTGGTTATCAGTGTAAAGCTTAATGAATTTCCAGCACTCATCACCATAAGCCTTAGGAGTAAGCCCCGTGATACTCTTAAACACACGGTGGAAATGCCATGGAGACAACTTGGATTTGGAGGCCAACTCCTTGAACCCCAAGATCCCGCCACGTCTCTTCTTTTTCTGCTCATGTGTAATGTAGTTGGTCACAGCAGCACAAGCGATATGACGACAGGCTAATTCCACAAGCTTAATATGTTCAGTCTCATTCTTCGTTAGTTGTTTCTCACCAGTTGGCAAAGTGGAATCACTGATACTGTTAATATTGCCGATGCTATTCGATGGAAGTTGAGGCACAGAGAATGCTCGTCTTTTCAGATCGTTCTGGAAATGCGTGAATCCAATAGTTGAGTTGATGGATTCCATAGTGAGTTTGACGATTCCCAGATTCAAAGCAGACCTTTCGTCCAAAGGCCTGCAGGATTCACACAGTACGACATCATTCAGCGCAGAAGCAGACGAACTTATTATTTCCTTTGAAGTGAAGTGAATATCGTCCTGAAGCAGAACTCTGGGCAACACATCACAATTGGGACGACATAATAGGCGTTCCTTCTTGTTAAGACAGAGAAAAGAGTTAGTGGCGAATGGATCACTGAACTGATACGCATCCCATTTGTTGACGTCTGTTGGATATTGGTATTGGTACTGATACTGGTACTCGAATGGGTTCATAACTGTGGATTGGATTGTAGTAGCACTGTTTGGAGATGAGACCCTTGAGTACGGTTTAACAGTTTGTATAATGTTATATCTTTTTCGTGCTGTAGTCTGGTTTATCACAAATCTAAAGAAGGAAGTAGTGCTGACTGTTGAGGGATAGTGTTCTTGGTTTATGGATGGTTGAAGTAGTCGCAGTAGCAGCAAATGACTAGGAAACAAAGAAAAAATGGTAGTGATTATGAAATGACAGTACCAGTGTTGTGTTCATGTGGGATTTATCTGTTATTTTATACAATAGAACTGTCCCTTGTATTACCTTACAGGCCACCCATTTTAGTTTCAGCCTCTCGAGTTTTTTGGAGCTTCACACTTCAGAGCCCTCGAGTCTGGCTACACGAGGACAAGACGTCGTACATATACCTAAGCTGGCTTGAGATGCAGTGTAGCCCAAATTGACGCTGATGGATGCGATGTAACCAGGATTCAGCATCACCGATTCATTTGGCAATGGGCATGGTTCCTGGTTCTGAGGTACATGGGGCGATTCTGCGACTCTGTGTAGTCTGTTTGTCTTGGATGATATGAAATTACACCAATCAAGCCTAGATTAGAAGCTAGTGGACACTCAGCTAAGGATCGGGACTTGAAACTGGGGCACTGGCCTGGGATAAATCGCTGTACCATCATGTACGGCTGAAAAGGGTAAAATTCTACCTTGTAAGAGCCAGTTCATGAGTCTCCAGAGTCAACCTGACTCCCCGCGCGGAGACTCGAGTCCCCCAATTCCCGAGCCCAATATGACTGATCTAGAATAAATTATATTAGTAGAGCGCCACAAATAATCACGTTAGAAAATTGCCAGTTGAATAACACAAGATCAATATTCTCAACTTAATTTATTTAATAATCATACCGCGTAGTACTGGCGGAAAAAAACCTCCATTGATTAGTGTTTACTTTTCATGGTTTAAGTACATATGCTGTCAAGTGAGTGATTATTTGTTTAACCTACATATCATATACCTCACAGTGCATCTGATACTGCACTTGCCAATTCTCGAAAAGGTATACACAATAATAATTAACATTAATATTGCAAGTCGTATATATATATTATGAGCGAAAACCGAAAACCATATTTATCAATTAAAACTATGGACGAGGCTTTATCACGTATTTCTTTAATTCGGGATGTATGATGTTTCATAAAACTTCCTTAGGATTGTCCAGCACCAGAACTTTCAAGTTACAACTTACTAGTATTTAGACAGATTTTGTAACTAGTAGCTACTAGCGAGGTGTAGAGGTGTATTAATTAACAGCTCTATAGACAACTCAATTTAACTCTCCGATATGGTAAGATTTGTCAATGTTCTCCGAATTCTTATATCTGCATAACTGTCCGTTCGGCGTTCACGCTTGGTGATCAGAAAGATTTCCATGCAAAGATATTCACAGTGTTCACCAAAAATACCTTCTGTGTCTGCGAGGAGACTTCCGTCATATTAACAATTATATGTACTTAGACTTGAATCTTTGGCTTTGAGTAATATTATTGGCCCAATTGGAAATTGACAGAAGAACTGTTATTATCGGAATCTATTTAAATAGCTGCACTATGATCTGGTGTAATTCCCAAAATGGAAAGTTCTCAAAGCCCTATTTGTCAATTTCAAACAACAACCAGCTTGAATCAGAAAGTCCGTAAACAATTGTGTTGACCAGCTAGCTCCGTGAAAGGGACATGAGACAATTAGACTTGATACCGGAGACTGGAGTTAGTTCATGAGGAGATCGACGATGGCCATTGACTTTACAAAAAATTCTACAAATTTCTTGATTATATTTTGATCTTCTATGAATCTATATTAAGTAATCCAATATGAATAGATACACAATAGTACCCATTACTGGTTGAAATTTGAACATGACTTGACTTTCGACTATTTCATTCTACACTCTACTAGGCTCTAGCTGTTCGGATTTTGTTTCCACCATGAATATTCTATAAAATAACATGAGACTTCCAACTTCGACTCTAATTCATCTCTTACTGCTTGAGTTCTCCATTATGAAGATCCAACTAAAATTGTACTCATGTTGCCTCACGATCAAGAGAATTGTTTTCAAATGTTGTTTGACAGGTTAGGTCAGATACATGAATTCAGAATTTTATGAAACCTATTGGTATCTTGAGATTGGATTTCAGGGATCGCAATAAATTGAATTTTAAACATCTACATGAAGAATTATCGATGATCTTATTTTTGTAATATGAATAATTTTAATTTGTATCACTACTAATTAAGAGGCGCTAGTATAGAATATTTCCCCCAAATAAAAATAACTTGATGATATCTTTACAATTCACCTGAAAGACTGCTTAGCTAGAGTCTATACTAGCTATCTCTCAGTGAAAAATGAACATCAACGGGGATTTTGTAGACAAATCAACAACATAAGTAAATCTTAGAACCTGAGAACTACATTTGAATGAATTTTGAATAAATTTCGTAATTATAGGGACAAATTAGCCCTAAAACTCTCCAATCTCAACACTTTTCCTTCGATATTATACATGAAATCACATGTGCGCACATATGAGGTTATATTTATGGTTGATGCAGGGGAATTAGACGATGTGTAGAATGGAAGCTGTTTAACTAATTATCCTACAGGCTACATGAGTAAGTTCAAATTAGTTGTTACTTGCAAGAAGGTTCTTTAAATTTGGATCATGCGTGGTGCTAACTGCATTCTACCTCAGCTCAGGATTAGAGTATTTAATAGTTTACTTCAAAGTACATCCACCAGTAATCTAGGAGTCTAGGGTCTAGACTCTAATAGAATCCTGGAAAATACCTGTGTTGTCGAGGTTGATAAAACAATATTGCTTGAGGTTTCCCGAAAATATAATTACACCCGAACCTAGAGGCTAGTACTTCTTGTCTTGGAAGTCATGAGTGAGTGTCATTAACCGTTGGGCCACGTCATTGGTTGGAAAAATCATTTTACCGGCATTAAAATATAATATTGGAATGTTATGATCTTTCTACTTGCCTAATATCCCCATGTACGTTATTGAGACTACAGGAGTCATTGGCTTTTGACTGTTGTATCAAGGCCGGTAGTCGGAACAGAAGCCAGGACTCAGGAAAAGGCTGAATCCTAAAATTATAGGATATAAGATATTAGTGCCATAATGTGCTGTTATCCAGAAATTCCGAACTTTTGATACATCTATAAACTAGTCTAATATATTGGAGTTTCAAAATTGAACCTTAAGTTTTCCTAAATTAACAATTAGTTATATAATATAATATCAATTTAGCACTTCAAAGTTGATCATGTGATGTTGACTATCTAAAATGTAGGGACTACACATGTGACATGACATATTAAAACACACCCCGCTCGGTAGAAAATTAGTACTTTGTACCTGAATATATAAACCTACAAACCAGTAATTAATTTCTATGTGGATGAGCCTAATTATTGTTATGGTACAAATGGCCGTACCCCGACGTCAGCTACTGGACCCTGCCGGTCTTCCAAGTTCCCATGCATTTCTAGGCTTACCCCTGTTTCCAACAAGCTCAAAGTTTAGCTGACCGCATAGCGTACAGATTCAATTCGGGATTATTTTGACTCGACTTGAGTCTTGAACAGTTGGAAAATATAGAAATAAGTCTGACCTGGTTGAATCTTGGGCATTCGAATTTAGATTAGTTCGGGAAAATTGGAAACTGTTCAAGAATAACTATTATTAAATCAAAGATTGGCGATTGTTTTCAAATTTCCAATACATTTTTACCGCATTACTGTATAGCTAGTACATATCTGGTATTCAAATGTATATAAGTATAACCGAACATGTCATATGATTATTGTTAGAGTTAAATATAGTACACTGGTCCAACAGTGAGTCGTGAAAGTAAAACTATAAAAGTCTATTCGACCCGACATGATTCCGGACCTTCAAAGCACAAAAGAGCCATAAGCCCTATGATCGAAACTGGTGGAAATTTATCATGACTGAAAAGGTTCAGAAACTTATTACATCTCATAGACTTCACTAAAGCAGCGAATATCTCTATCTTCATACGAATCCCTCTTCAAGACCTCCTCGCATTCTTGGATCATCACACTTGGACCACAACAGAAAATAGAACCATGTAAGATATTCTGCCCATCATCTCCTGATTGTTCAATGCTGGCCATTCCATTGTTATCGTGGAAGTTCTTAGGATTTGGTTTGATCTTAAAGAAATCAGCAATGAGCTTTGGAATGAATGGTTTTCGAAACTTGATGATAATCCCATTATTTTGATTCCATGTCCTATCTTCATCTTCATCGTTATCATACGGGAACTGGTGTGGTGATGTAGATGAAGAAACTAAGTCTTCCAATTCGATATCGTCCATCAAACCGACCTTTTGTTCATCCTTCATGGAAAGTGGTTGCACATTGTTCTTCTTATTTGGGCCCTTCGTGGAGCATGAGCTGGTGTTGTCCTTCTTCCTAGTTACAAAGACTTCGATCTGAAGATTATCATCATTTTGTAGATCTTGAGAAAACCCAAACTCTTGTAAGATCCATAAATCTTCAATGTCTCTAATTATCCAACAAAATCTCACACTGTTGGCACCTCCCTGAGCTCTATACTTCTGATATAAAGAAAGCGTGAAGGAAATTCCAGAACCACCAGCAATGAATATCATGTTGGAAGTATTGACAACATCGGATAACACTGGAGATTCAAAAGGCCCAAAGATTGTCAAAGAAGTAATGTTAGGTATAGTGAAGTTCTTTTTGCGTACCACCAATTTCAACACGCTGTCATGATTAATCATAGTATAAGGGTGGGAAGAAGCAAGATAGTACAGTGGATTCTTAGGAGATAGAGTACTGATCCTTAAATGGGCACCAGCAATATCACCACCCGTACCAAAAGGACAATGTCCAAGTGCAACGACCATCAAATCAGAGTTCGATTCTTGAATCAACCGGTAATCACCAGGTAATATGGTATAACTGGACAAGTACTTAATAGTAATGGCGTATCCAATAACACCCAAATTGACACCAGTGAAGAACGTAACACCAGGTCTAGCGTGTAATTGTAATAGGACCAAAATAGCGTACCCCAACGCAACATGCACGGTGTAAAACCAAGCATAAATTTTCCTTCTCATACCTCTTAGACTAATCACACCAATAATAATAAAGCATAACCATGCAATCAACCCCATAAAATTCCAAACCTTGAAAACTTTCGATAATTCTCCACGTTCTAAGAATATCAACAAAAATCCAATCGAATGAAATGTCCCCATTAAAACAATTACTCTTGAGAGCCATTTATGTAGCCACACTAAACCCAAATAATCGACAACCTTACTAAGAGTTGCAGTGCTATGGGAAGAAGAACGAATGAAAGAAGGATTCTTGAGAGTAATAAGGAAGTTAAAAGGTAGCAAGGAAACAGCAAGCCGTCCAAATCTCTTCACGTATACTGAGCTTGAGAAATTCTCAAAGATCGAATGATGGTTTTGCAAGAGAAGAAAAGAAAGACATAATGATGCGAGTATTAAATAGTTCTTGAAATGTGTGGTTCTTAGGCGATGGAACTTAGGTAGAACAATTATGATTAGGATGTATGTTAGAAGGGAGATGATGAAGAGGATGTATCCGTATTTGATGTTGATTTTATGATGGGATCCGTGTCTTTTCAGAAGATCGATTATAGCTGACATTGTTTACGAATGTGTGGAATTTGAATATAGACAGGATTTAGTAGTGGTAGTTTTGGTGAATATTATAGTGGGAAAACTGTTGTGTTATTGGTTCAAACAAGGCGTTAGCCACGGAATATTTGTGTTGTGTGTTGTTCTGGATTAATTAAAGAAAGTTTTGAAAAATCAGAACTAAGTAAGGTCCTCTATGGTATTTGAAGAATCGGCAACTGCGTAACAGACTAATTCAAAGCTGAACTCACTTGTAGTGGTGTGTAACTTGTAAGTCATAACATTGATGATATTCTCATACCACGGAGTTCTTGTTTTTGTTTGCATTAATTCTGTCGACTAATACTCGCGCTTAATCGGTTAAAAGAGCTCTAATTACCTACGATAGTTCCAGTCCAACTGCAAAACATCTGAAAGGATTGACATTCATTCATTCATTCATAAACTAAACAAAAACAACAACATATACGCAGACTTGACACTTCTTCTACTTAAACCCTCGAACCATGATGAAGCTCTCTAATCCGCAATAATATACAAATCGATTTATCTCGCCATGGAGCCAGTTTCCATATACCTTCCCAACCCATCATTTCCTCAAGTGTGACCACACTCTAGACATTAACAGCATCCTTTTCAGAGTACACATGCAAGTTAAAATCATCATCATCACCATCATCTTGAACCTTGACATACTCAACATCCGTTTTTCTCCTCCTCTCAACAGACTTGAAAACAGCGAGAAGCCCACAAAAAAAGACCAATAAACCAACACCACCAAAGAATCCCTTACAGATTTCAACGATTGGATCAATTTGATCTTCTTCTTGGGATTGTAATTGGGATTGTTCCGAGTAGTATGGATCGAAGGCAGAACGCAAATGTTCAGGGATCGAATCAATGTATGGTTCCAAGCCTTGTTCCTCAAGTTCCTTCATAGTGATTTTACGATCTGGAATATGATCCACTGCGATGTAAGGACCCTTGTGACGACCTTTACCATGTTCAGGACCCTGGCGACCCCTATGATGTTCACCTTCTTCAGGACTGTGATGAGTGCCACTGCCTGGTGGAGGTGGGCCCCTATGATGTCTACCGCCATGGTGTCTTCCACCCCTATGATAATTACGCATTTGGTACAAGTCATGACGGTCTTGATCTGGTTCACCATTGAAGAACCCGCTCACCATGTTAAAGGTCTTATCAACCCAAGTTTGTAAACCTTCTGCATTTTTCTTGGATCTATGACATGGTTTGAAACGATGGCCTGATTTGAAACGATCTCCATCAGCATTAGTTTCTTGTGGATCAAAGTGTTCGACTTTAATCAACTTCAAAACGGATGAGAGGTCATCAGTATTGGTATCATCAACAGTGATGGAGATTTCTGGTTGTTCTTGTGGAGTTAAAACTGCTGTGGCTAAGGGCATTGCCACTGAGACAGCTGTTAATATTAATAAACCTGAGACTTTCATCTTTGAGTTTGGTTTGACTTGATTTGGTTTGATTAATATTAAAACAAATCATCGGATAATCTGAATGGTTTGTGTCAAAGTTTTTGAGAATTGAGAATTTATATCAGCTACGAACATGTTGCAACTTGCCACTTGCCGCCATAAAAGTTTGACACAGCCCAGGTATGCGCATTGCGGCGCACCACCTATCAGAGAGGTATATTACGAAGCGTACAACATCCGGTGGGCCCAAAGAGCCTCAAACTATTAAATTTAAATCGAGTCTATAAGCTTGTGTCTTTCCTATATTTACCACTCTACATTTAATGTATCCTTCTAACAAGTTATGAATTAACCAATCAACTTCAAAGCACCAGAGATGCTTGATGGGTTGGACAGAACTTCCGGTCCAGATTTGGGCCTGATCACATGATCCCATATTGGACCTTGGATTGTTCTACAAATATAAAGACATACTATTGTTATTGTAAAATTATAATAATCAGCTATAGAGATCTTCGATTATGATTTAAAAAATGTTTAACAGTACTAGGAATTGATAACTGTGAGGATTCGTTCCATCCTTGTAGAAATCCTCAGTCAAATCTGAAAACGAAAACTGGCCACTAGGGAACGATGTTGTCATTTGTAAGTAACCTTTGATAAATTCAACCCAAAGAACAATACATATATAGCCATAACGGTTATCTCTCAAGCGAATACAGTTCAATCCTCATCCATTATATCGTCCATAACCTCTTCTTCCTCATCCTCTTCTTCTTCTTCGTCGTCATCTTCTGCAAGAGAACTGACATCACTCAATTGTTCATCCTCTTCATCATCAACTTCTTCGTCCTCACTATCGTCTTTGATCTTGACATTGGGATCGTTAGCGAACTTCGTAACGTATTCCCTAATCTTATTCTCATAAGCGGCCTTGTCCAAATTCATCAAGCTGGCCGCATCTCCATTCAATGGATCAGAAGGGTTAGGATATGTTAGCAATTGAGGAAGGAATGTATCAAAGATATTGGAAATGTCAAACATAGGAGACCACGTCTGATTGATAACATCAAGACACACAGAACCTGAGGTCTCATCGATGTTTGGATGATAGATCTTATTCTCAAACCCAATGGATGGTGATTTATATGGGTATTGGTCTGGCAATTCTACATGAATTTTCCAGGTACCGCCTTCGAATGGAGCTGTGGGTATTCGATAACTGTTAGTATGCAGAACATAAGATATAAATAATGGGATAATATTCTTAATAAGGGGTAAAACTTACTATCCTTTGGACCCTTGAATTTCACACGGAACTCTTGTAGCTTATCGTTGACTAAACTGACTTCATGTTCACTCATGAGGCTTGGTTTTGAAAGTTAGTATTTGTTGCTATTTTTCAAATTGGGCGATCGGAAAATAAATGTAGTTGAGTTGATACACATACAGTTTCATGACATCTGTTTCTATTCTTCTTTTGGAGTTATGACTGCAAGGTGTTGTTAGTCATTAAGTCAGTTCATAGTTGAGCATTGGAATAAATCACATACCTCATTGTTAATGTGTTTATGTTAAGTTACTTTGATTGATTAACTATCTACTGGCCAGATAATTGCTGAAGTGGTTGAAACTTGACAGACTATTTCTGGTTTTTTTAGTAATGTTGGAGCAAGAATTCGATTCTGGATATGTTTGTGCCACTTTTCTGGTTCTCCGCACGTGACGAAAACCACCAGTTTAGTGGGCATCTATCTCCTCAGTCCCCGCCCGGTGGGCCGCCACTGGCCACTAGTCCCTGGCCTGACCTGGGTCATGTGACTACAACAGCATATACATTCTGATCCCATTAATTAATTGATACTTCCAATTGGTGCTACTTAAATATTTACAAGATACCTTGATTGAATTACAAACCTTAAACGATGACAATACCGTGATCGACAACAGATGGCTTGTAATCCTTATCGCTCGGTACTGAAGCGTTGACAGGAGTGTACAAGTACCAATTCTTCAAGGCGTTAACAGAGGCTCTAATCTTAGCTTCTCTCAAGGAAGAACCATAACTTTCACCCAGCTTGTTCTCACCACTGAAGACACCAATGACAAAGATTGGCTTATCGGACTTTCTACCAGTTTCAGCCATCAATCTAGCGACTGGCTTTTCCATGCTTTGACGTTCACATAATCTAGAGAGTTCTCTGGTTGGTTGATCAAATTCAAACATGTTTTGGATATCTAATTTTCTTGAAAGAATGTGGTTGTGGATGAATTCTTTGGTGGCACTTTCAGACTTGGTGGATAAATACAACCCACCAATAATAGATCTGACACCTAGAGCATATGCGCTTTGTGCGTTGATGGCTTTGTTATTCTTACTAGTGAGCTTGGTGACACCAGCTTCATCAACCTGACTGATTGGAAGGAATCTTAACTTACCCAAGGAGTATTCTGGAGCTTCTTCGTTAAGGATTTTGTTTAAAGCAGTGGTCTCATCAACTTCGATACCCCAGGCATATTGACCAACTTTGCTGAGAGATTCAGCGGAAATGTAAGATGAAACAGCAGCATTTAAGACTGGTAATGGTAAACGTGGGTACTTAGCCAAAAGGTGTTCACTGACATAGTAGGTAAGGAAGTTCTTACCAAGTATATTTAAACCGTAATTATTAGATAAGTTGGCGCTGGCGGAGCGGCATGTCAAGGCTTGGGCTAAGGTACCAAACTTGTAGGACTCTGGTAAGTTTAGTCTGTTGTGAAGAGCAACCAATGGTGCGGACTTTGATGCTTGTTCTTCTGATGCTATGATTTGTTGTGTGTTGAATTTGATGGAAGAGGTGGAGAATTGACGTAAGGTCTTATGACCGTTGGATTTTATTAGTGAGTTCATTATGGGCGGATCCTGAGTTGATTTTTGGGGGATGAACGATTGTGATCTCTGAACCTAGGACTATTTACAGATAGATGATAGAAAGCAACGTTAAGAAATATTGTACCAATGTATTGATTTCTCAATCTTTTTGTTATGTTGATTTTTCACTGCATTTTTTTCACAACCAACAACCAACCAAGGACGTCTGGCAATTTTGGAAATCAAAAAATATTGCGCGAATAATTACTATCCATTCTGGGAAATAATCGCGTGAATGAGTAAAGTTGAACGACAAGCCACGTGACTAAAAGTTTATCAGTTTGAGGACAACCATATTCAAGATCCAATTACATGCGAGAAATTCAATTAAATCTAAACATTTGCCTTAATAGAAACAGGAAATTTCTATTTTATTTTATGTTTCTTCAATTTTGGTTCTTTTCTATCTTTGATTTTATGCTCGTCATGCGGATTATATCTGTCTAGAGGATACGCGGACTTATGAACCCTTTTCCCAACATCTTTTCCAAACCTTTGAAATTTTTCCTTAACAGATAAACTCAATGTATTCCATACCAAGGTAAACAATGGTGCTAACTCACCCGCGGTAGGCTTTGTAGGATATTTGGCGGAGTAAGTATCTTCTCGATGCTCTAGCTTTAGAATATTTGTAATGTGGCTTCTTGTCTCATGTCTTTGCTCTTCTGCACATTCTGGCTTGAAGGTTTTGAATTCTTCTGAGACTAATTGTATGCGATCGTCACTTATGAAGTTGACCAAATGTGCCAGTTCAAAATAACCCGTAAGACATGTTTTAATTAGAATCCAGGAATTGCGATCTCTTTTATTGGAGGAGTTCTTAGCCACAGTTTCAGATTGTTCTTGAATCCTATGTGAATTCATTGTGTCACTAATTGGACGTAAAGCCCTTTTCCTGATTCCTCTATGGCGGAGATTTTCCTCTCTCTTTTCAGTCTTCAGTTTTTTCTTACTTCTATCATTTATTTCAGCTCTAACGTCATCTTGTTTCTTAGCACCAAATCTTTTCACGAATTCCGGTACGCTTTTAAGGAAAGTCAACTCATTAAATCCAGTGGTAGAATCATAATCTTCATCGAACCCAACAATAGTCTTAACATAGAACATTAAACCATTTTGTGGATCACTTTTGAAGATCGGAAGCAACACAGGCACAGTTTTATCCTGATTTAATCCGTCTGGAAACATCAATCTAAACTCATGTTCAAAATATTTCAATTTTTCCCAGACAAACTTCTGAGACAAAATATCTTGGAAAACAGGGAAATGCGCAAACTTTTTTGGATCTTCCAGAATTTCCAAATGTTTTGATTTCTTCCTCATAATATCTTTAGGATTCAAAGAATTAATTTCAGTCTTAAGGAGTCGCTCCCAGAAGGGTTTGTCGAACCACTCAATACCAATCCAAGAATATTCGTTCTTAACAATTTGGAATCCTTCGCTACAATCATCTATGTTTGAATTTTGAGCAACACTGCGGGACAAAGTTTTGTCAACTGTATCAGAATAATTAAAATTGTTGAAATTCACATCTGGGAGTGGATAGTTTGCCAACTCAATAGGCAATGAAATTTCTGTGAGTTGAGTGTCTTGTGTGTCAATACATGGTTCAAGAACAGCCGATTCATCGACTAACCAGTCTGTGTGGTCATTAATAAACCCAAAATATTTATCAATAGAGTTTTGTGGGTTGGTGTATTGATCATGAAAAATTGAATCAGTTTTGGTGGCCAAGTCTCCAATTGAATAGCTCTCGGTTTGACCAATACTCGTTGTAAAATTGAGCTTAAGTAACTGCGGATCAACCTGATCAACTATAATACAATCATCCTTCAATTGCGGGAAAACATCAAAACATTCTTCTTTTTCTAACAGATTTTCCTCTACCAAAGTGGGTGTATTGTCTTTGTTACCTGATGTTTTAGAATTCATTTGAGAAAGGCCGAGAGAAGTTGATGATTGAAAATATCTTGTTGCGTGTGCGTTGAAGGATTGATTGTACTGTTCTTTCTGTGGAGTATAGAATTTCAGCATTATATGATCAATTTAGTTTGTACTCGGGTTTGAAGAGCTCTTTAAAATTTGAACTTGGTTCTGGACAAACAACGTATTGATTCGCTCTTGCCAGATCTTGGTGCAGTGAACCGATTTCAGATCTCTAATATTCTATGATCACCAAGTAGGCTCGATACTTAAAGCAAGTCCCAATAGATAATTTTCAGAACCAATGACTGCAAGATCTTTCTTATTGTTTTGAAGTAGTACATCGTTGAAAAGGTTCAGATGACAGAACTGTCTGTAATATTGCCGAAGTGTAAAACTGTAGGAAAAGGTACTGTAGTTCAGTTACAGATCAATTAAAATAGCCGTTGACTAGGTGATAGTTTTGGTTTTTATACATTAGATAAAACTATGCATAGTTATATGGACCTTGTTAGAAAAAGTTTTGGCCTTGTTTGAATTTCTAACAAGGTGTATATTCATCGAGTCCAGTTTACCAAGTCCTGAGTCCCGACACAAAAAAATACTGTCGGTGCCTGCACGATTTACAACGTCTGTGCAGAGATATACATCAACCCGAACCAATTTTTAGATTGGTCTAAAACTTGTTTAAATTTTATATTTTAAAGTTATATATCTTCATTAAGTATCTTTTAACAAAGATACCCGAAATCAGACATTATACTAATCACAACGACCATTCATCACCAAACCCCGCGATAGCAGCAAGTATCAACCCTTAACATTTTATAGGCAAAAGAAGACACTTGCTACTTCCCCGAAACTTCGTGATGTTCGATCGAATGTGATTCAAGTCATTTGATTTCTTTTTCCCTCCTACTCTAATCCCCGTGAATTTCTACTGAAAATTTCGTCAACCACGGATCAGAAGCAGATTCATGAGCGCTTCCAGATGTAATTGAATCCTCACACATACGCCCCCCCCCTCACTTTCACCATCAACATAGCAATCATCATCTTCCTCACTAACATTCTCTTCAGGATCACAAACTTCGCCCCTAGACTTCTTACCCCTTCTTATATTGGACAAAATAGCAGTTTTCCTACCAGCTGGATCGTAGGTATAATTAGGATATGCCTTTTTGAACACTGATGCCTCCGAAATTTCTCCAAAGGCTTTAATAGTTTTCCTAACATCATTGTTTATGCTATCATTATAGAAAGCGCGAGCAATCATACCGATCTGGCGAGAGTGTAACTTCTCATTCATCAAGAACGACTCGTCGATTAAACCATCGTACTTATCGGGGTCAGCTTTGTATTCGAGGTAGCTAGAATCAGAAATACAGTTGGCACAACGAAGTAATCTGAAGTAAGCATGGAAGTTGAAGTAGAACAGATGAAGGTCCTTTAAAGGGCGTCTGATAGTAGAATTGTGATCTCCTTTCGATTCGAGCTCACTGATCGTAGCTTGGCTGAGAGAACGACGATACAAGCGTTTCAGATCTGGTTCTTTCACCTGAAGGAACTTCTTTACTTGATCGAACATCCAAAGATCATGTAGTGGATTGAGTCTTTCTTCGGAGAAAGAATCATCTTGGTGGCCAGTTCCATACCCATCTCTTGTCACCATTGGAAACCAAAACTCACTAGTGTCACTAAGAATAACATCACTAGGTGAAAACCTCATTAAAATGGACCTGTCTAAAACAAAAGCTCGCCCTCTCTTTTTCTTTACTTCCAACTTGGCTTTCTCTTGCTTCTTACGAATGGCAACAACGGCATCCAGTTTATCCCAAACATTGACTTTCTGTCTTAAGACCAAGTTAGCGATTTCTATAGTCTCCAAGCCATTTTCAAGTTTCTTATCCGCTTTCCGAGTCTTGTCTGATGATGCTGGTTTTAAAGCTTGAACTAAGGCTTTGATATCATTCAAACTATTGGCGAATTCTGGTCCTGGAGAAAAATCCAATAAAGCTTTCAACTTTGAATTGATAACACTTCTGAACTCATCCAAAGCCTCATGTTCAGAGTATTGATTATATGTTTCCCTTAACAATGCCAGAATAACATGATCAACTGAACAACACAAATTGACAACAGCTCTCAGATTAGGAGTCTTGAAGAAAACATGATCTGTAATCTTCGGTTTATCGGGTGGTGCACCATCGACTGAACACATTTCTGGTGTAGATTGATCGATAAACATTGTCTTATATGGCTCTATTCCAGAAAAAACCCCTTTCATGGAATTATCCATCGGATCGCCAGTCTCTGGATGAAAAGGGTTGTTCAACGACATAGGACCATGATTTTGATTAAGTTCGTAATTGAGGACTTCTTGATAAGCGGATGTGAGAGAATCTGTTGTATCGTTGTCATTGAGTGGAGAACTTTGACCAGAGAATGGGTATAAGAGTCCAATATGTTCGTCATTCCAATCATTGGACTCCATCTGCGGTGAAAACATGCCTCTTCCTCAGACCGGATGAAATCAAAATCAAGTTACGTGCCCAAATTTGTTATAACGTTCATTCATAGACATCTTTTGAATTGAAAAAAAAAAAAAATGCCCAAAACTCAGGAAGTTTTATTTCAGTCGTGCCATGTAGCTACAGGTGTGTTTCTGCATGTTTTGTTTCGACGTTAACAGCCCTTGACTTTAAAAAGTGTAAACTGCAGGGCTCGATACTGCGAAAAAAAATCCTTGCATGCAACCTGAACTGCTTCCCGCGAAACTTGAAACTCACAGCCCTGGGCCCTGGCCCCCAACTTCAGCCACACATATCTTATACCTTTATACTCAATTTAGAATTATTAATATTATTCAACCTCACCTAGGTTTATCATGATATGAACATACCTTTTGATTGAGCACTTCTACAATAAAACTGAACAATGATGTCTTTAAACTCTGACAATAAAGATTGTGCATCCGAGATCAATACACAAACTGCTCTGGAAAGATCACCTCTATTCCCAGAACTTGTCATCACATATCAAGAATCAACACCAACACAGACCAATGGGATAGGAACAACAGCACCGTTATACTCATATTATGACTTCACAACAGACAAAGAGATAACCAAACTTGACCAGTTCATTGATTCTGAAATCAGCAGGCTTTACTGGGATATGGCACAGGTCCAGAGAGAGAGCAAACAGAAGAACAACAATGGTGACCATGCTGACCCAGATAGGAAACCACAAGGTGACTGGTACGGATTGGAACCTCAGTCATATTGTGATATTGTACATTGGAAAAACCTAACAGCTCTGAAAGAGAGATACAATTCAACTTTTGAACCAGTGGACATTCACTCGACTTCATTTCAGAATGGTATCCATAAAGGGTTCAACCATATAGACTACAAAAGCTCAATAAAAGAACATTCACAAGCACACAAGCATTGGACAGCCAATATCAACCCACAAAATTATCCAGCACAGTCAGATAAGGAGGGAACCGAGTCAATTCCCTCAATTGGACCATCTGAAGATAAGTTCTATTCCTACTTGCACGTAGGGAATCAAATAGGTAGAGCTCCATTGCCACCTCTTTATTGCCATGCTGCTTGTTCAATCGATGAGAAAATATACATCTTTGGAGGCCTTCGATCCATCTATACCAACGAAACTCCACACAAACTGGATCTTTTAAGGTTTGAAGTACAAGGTATAAAATATCCAGTTCCTTTACATTCTGATCTGCTGAACAGTGTTGCCATGATGCCCAATGAGAAGTATTATGTGCTTTCGACACAGAGCAATATCCTCAGGGAAGTTCAGGTGAAGGGCGAAACACCACCTTTAGGCTTGATTGGAATGACATGTGTGGCGTTGAATAAACGATATCTTCTGATCTCTGGTGGATTTCTCTTAAGCAGAGAAACATCATTGATTGAAACAGAAGAAAAAGAAGGAGACGAGAAAAATCCAGTAAAACAGAAACAGAAACAACGATTTAAGGTGAGATTCAAGTTAGAAGGCAATATGTATGGATATGTGTGGGACATAGAAACGTTCAAGTTTCAGAGGTTTGGGCTGATTACTCACCACAATGTGTACAATCCTGATACTGGAGCCAAGATGAAAGGTCATAGTCACAGATTGGGACTGAGTACTATGTATGCTAGAATTGGACACTCCGCAAACGCAGTAAATTTTCACAGAGTTAGGAAACGGGATTCTCAGGCATCTAGAGATGACTCGTTTGATAGGAGAACAGATACATCTGCTGCTTCTGGTGAACCGATAGGTGATGAGGGACCCGAGACGACTGACGATCCTTCGGTTATCACAAGCACATCCAATGGAGGTATTGCTACTGTTTTTATTCTAGGTGGGTTCAGATTCGATTATGAAGAAGAGACGAATGAGTACAAGTTTGAAACAATTCGAGACATATGGAAGTTGGAGACAGGGGTGAAATCATGTGGTGGTAAACTTGGAAGCACCCTCATTTTCCAGGAGGATATTTTGACTACCATTGTTCATTCAAGTGTGCATAATGATGTTCTGGGCCCACTCGGGAGGGGTTATCATATCACAGAGGTGTTGGATTGCAACTTCATCTTTCGAGGTAAGCCCAATATATTCACTGGTGATGATGATACCAAGAGTGCAAATACAGTGTCAACACCTGTCACTGGCTCCGCAGACATCACTACGGCTGCATCTGAGAAAGTCAGTGATCTGAAATTACTTCTCCATGGAGGTTCGACTGGGACAGAGATTCTTGGTGATATCTGGTGGTTTGATTTTGAGAGCGAGAGCTGGCATAAGATGCATACATATTTCAATGAGTATGATCATAAGGATTATACACTGAACCCAACTGCTGCGGATGTTTATGAGGAAGTTCAGATTAACAAGTGTGGACATGTGTCTTTTCTCTTTGACAAATTTCTGGTCTTAGCTCTTGGCTGTATACCCTCTGATTTGAAACTGGACAAAAACCCAGAGAATGAAAAGGTCAAAGATATATCAGATTTGGCTATTAAGATCAATAGCAAATCAACAGCAAAAGGTGGGCCAAAGATGGAATCATACAATATCTTCTCTTTGGATATCAAGACACAGAAATGGATTATTTATAAGGTCTTCCACCAGTTTGAACCTTTCAGAGGAGATCAGTCAGAAGCATGGTATGCTGGTGTTATTGGTGGGTGTGCAGTTATCAGCAGTTCAAGGCTGTATTATTTTGGTGGGTCTACATTGTCGAATTTGCATTATCTCTTGAAAGGACAAGAAGAAGAGTTTGATGGAAAAAATGTTGGTTTTAACGCTGGTCGGAAGGTTATACTTAACAATGCTGTGAATATTTATGATTTCCCATTTGGAAGTTTTAGCTCAGTAGATAGGGTAAGAGGCCTGAAGTATGAGGGATGATAGCTCAGAGCTTTGAAGAGGTGTTTACTGAATTGGAGCCTTTAACCTAAGGATATTGAAAATTATATTGTATTTTGTAATGTGAGACAGTAACTCATGAGTATTTCTTAATGTAATATGCGTGAGACTTTTGTCACATGAAGTGAAACTGCGAATACGACTATATATCATACAGAGGTTAGTGTTAGACCTTACCACAAGAGCACATGTAACATGCCATATACAAACATCTGTGAACTTGTACAGTAAACCCTGATAAGATAGTAATTAAGGTTGCTGCTTGCTGTTCGCGTACGCTGTGAACGATGATCCGCTTAAACCAATCTTTTAAAGACTTAGAATATCACCTATATATATATACTTTTATTGGCGTTTTAACTTTTGGGTATTTGTGGACCTGGCGGTGTTGGACCTGGCGATCCTATTTTGTACTGTCCTTAACATTTAATCTGTGGCTCCTACCGTTTTAGTACAAGGGTTTTAAACAATCCCTGGCTCTTGGGGATTTGACTTTTTTTGCTCAAAAACTCTATATTCAAAGCCTGAATCAAAACAAAAAAAAAGTGTTGTTAGGTTACAGAAGGGCATTCATTCACTAATACACTCGTTCTATATTGCATCAGAGTCCCAATTCCGCGGATAGTACTATTGGAATATTCGAGTCAACAATCCCACCAATCACCAACCAAATACCACAGGTTTTCACCAAAGGCATCAACTCAATGTCTCTTTACAAATTCTTTGAAACGACTCTTCGTCTGATGGCTCGTCGTCCGATGTTAAGAGTAGTATATCTCAGTATTGGTATCGTTCTCCTGATGGGTTTGCTGTCAACGTTTCACTTCTCCAGCTTCGAGAATGGTTCTTTAACTGGCGGTTTGGTTGACAACAATGTCCATCCGCACCAGGTCACAGACACTTCCTTGGACGAAGTTTCTTATCACGAAGAAGAAGAAGTCCCTGTTGAATTGGATCCAACCTTGACGGGCCACAACGATAATGATGAGGAAAGCATTTCATCACATGGTTATGAATGGATTGTCAACTTGCTTAAGAAACACAACCCACAACTTTCAACGAGCACAGATAAACACGGGAGAACCGTGGGCCCATTCACGAAGTATAAGCATGGAGAAACCGCCAAACAAATCTTTGCCCTTGATAAACCTTCAGAGGGCCCAGATGCATTCAGATTGACCAAAGATTATCTACAAAATGATTTACTAATAATCAGCAAAGAAGAAACTGATAAATTAAAAACCTCCCATTCAAATTTCGTCAATGATATTACCGAAATTGTCTCTGAGGGAAGTTTTAAATTCTTTGGTAAATCCACAGGTTCTCAACCAGAGACGAATAAACAAGGAATAGTGTTTGTTGGCGGTGGAAAATTCTCATGGCTTTCTTTACAAGTGATTGAACAACTCCGTCTGAATGGTAACACTCTACCAATTGAAGTCTTCATTGGATCAAGTGACGAATATGACCCTGTTTTCTGTGAAGAGATCTTACCGTTACATGCTGACGCCAAATGTGTGTTATTTGAAGAGGAATTCAAAGGCTCGACAACCTCTGAAGTGTTTGGATATCAATCTGTTGAAGTGACAGGCTTTCAATACAAGGCTCTGGCTTTATTGGTTTCATCTTTCACTGATATTTTGTTATTGGATGCTGATAATTCCCCCCTTCATGATATTTCCTCGATTTTCGAATCAAAGGTCTATAAATCTAAGGGATTATTAATCTGGCCTGATCCTTGGGCTCGTTCTACCAATCCTTTGTTCTATGATATTGCTGGATTGAAAGTGACGAACGAGATTGTTAGAGGGTATGACTTCAAAAGTGGCAGGGAAAGGGAAGATGGCTTTGATTATGACACAATGGCCACGTTCCATGATTTGAAGGGGACTTTGCCTAATCCTACTGCTGAGTCTGGGATGATGTTCGTTTCTAAAACCCGTCATTTGAGGACCTTGTTGTTGTCTTTGTATTACAACATTTATGGCCCTGGGATTTATTATCCGTTGTTTACTCAAGGTGGCGCCGGTGAGGGTGATAAAGAGACTTTCCTAACGGCAGCCTTTGTATTAAATGAACCGTACCATCAGATGCAAGCTATGTTTGATTTCATTGGATATGCTAGAGAGGATTCTGGAGAGTTTTCAAGCAAGGCTTTAGGACAGAAGGATCCTGTTCAAGATTACGAGAATTTCTTGAGAGGTATTAGATTCAACCCAGGTGAGAGTAAAGCCGGTGCTAGAGAAAATGATCTTTTCAAGGAACCACAAGTCACTTTCATGCATCTGTCATATCCTAAATTCACACCACAGTTATTAATGGACAACGATGAGTTGTTCTACAGAGACCCAGAGACTGGCGAGGAGAGGCACAGAAGATTGTATGGAGGTTCCACTAGCAGGGCAGGTTATGACTTTGAACTGAGAATTTTCCAGGTATTGAATGGTCTTATGTGTGATAGCAATGTTGAGGATTCCAAGTTGGTTCTGACTCCAAACGTTGCGAATAAGTTCAAGTTCTTGAAAGACGCTGATCTGCCTGGATATTGTGCCAAATTGGGAAGACATGTGGACTGGTTGCGTGCTAATCCAGAAACATGAGTACTGTGGTTTTAACTCTTCTGTGTTTAGTGCGAACAACTTAATATCAGTAAATTCGATACATCTACAGTGAAAATTGTAATAAATGAAGCAATAGTATGTAGCTAAGTACGTTGATCATAGGACTCGGGACCACTGAATTATGATTTCCATAAATCTTTCACTTCAGTTAATTACAGGTGTTTACTTTGAGGACGGCTTAGAAGTTAGACCAAGTCAGTTAGAATTCGGAAAGAACTTTAGACAAACCTGCATGACCGGGGAATAAATTTGACATCTGACCTACATATTATTATACAAGTAGTTTGAATTTTTGGTTTCGAACCTAACGGCCCGAATTTCCAAGGTCTGCTAATGGCTAGTTGTTAAAGCCGTTAACGCCTATAAAGTTTTAAACTACAACGCCTTCAAATAATATATTCATATATAAACATCCATTTCCACTCACTAACCCCCACTCAATCTATATTCCCTTTTAGATATTCCGCTTTAGATTAGTTTTATCAATAAACTAATATCTACAATCAACATCGTCACATTTAAAATGTCAGCTTTCATAACCGGTTCAACTGGCCTCTGTGGGCACTTGATTCTTTCCCAATCACCAGCCTTTTACAATAAGATTTATTCACTTTCCCGTTCCTCTCCAGTCTCACCTCCATCCAATGCTGTGATATTCACTGACAAGGCCCCATTTGATAACTGGACTAAGATCATTAAAGAAGATACTAAGGAAGATATCCCTGAAGTGTTCTTCTCAGCATTAGGTACCACCAAAGCTGCTGCAGGCACATCAGCTGCCCGTCATGCCATTGATTATGACTTGAATTTGAAATTAGCTAAGGCTGCTAGAGAAAAGGGTATTAAGAAGATTGTTATGATTACTTCTGTTGGTGCCGATGCCACTTCCTGGATTTCATATTTAAAATCTAAGGGTGAATTGGAACGTGATGTTATTGGATTAGGTTTTGAACAGGTTATTATTCTTCAGCCAGGTTTATTGATTGGTGAGAGAGAGCAGACAAGGTATCCAGGTGAGACTATCATCAGCAAGCCTCTTGATTGGGTTAGAGGTACCTTGGTTGGTAGATGTTTGTTTAATCCTATCAGAGGTGAGGAGGTTGCTTTAGCTGCTTTGAAGTTGAGTAAGAAGGATTTCAATGGTCAGAAGGTTATCAAAGTCGCTGGTCATGATGTCTTCAAGGCTGCTTATGATTAGGAAATTTTCAAATCTATATGTTTTTCCTGCTATAGTACTAGCTTTTAGTTTTAATTATATTTATAATAAATTAATTTTATAATTTTTAACGTGTATATGTGCAGAGTTCTATTACAAAGTCTCAACAACACGACCAGCTTTAATCAAAGCACTAATTAACCCACTAGCAGCAAACACCAACTTGTTAACATCTTGTGGCCACCCCCAAGAATGTAAGAAAATCAAATCGGCCAGTTTCACAGTAAGATCCTTCAATCCGTTGTTGACATTAATAAAAGAAATCTTATTCTGTTGTAAGCTCTTTAATAAGTCAACTGCGAAACGTACAGTGATGATTTTATAGGCCTGAGTGAATGTCCAGTCGCATAAGTCGTCGATTTTGACACCGACCAATGATTCGAAAGTGGTTTGAATACGGTTTGAAATGCAGGATGGCAAGATTGTGGTGTAAATTGCAACACCAATGGTTTCTAATAAAACAGCAGCAGTTAGGGCAAAAAGGTCAATTATTTTGAAGGATATGTGCAGGATTGAAAGAATCTTGGAAATTGGAGAAGTTTCGGTCTGAAGGGATGGTGATGATGATGAAGTTAGAGATTTGAAGGTTTTGTAGATCAATTTCAAGTTGGAAATACTGGAAATAATCCCGTATAAATCTCTTGAGTAGCACAAATCGAAAAAATGATTATATGTTGCTTTGTTCTTAGCAAATATCTTTTCATTCTCGACGATTATCAACTCTTCGGCAGTGGTATCCGTGTTACATTCGAACTTAGTTGGAATTGGAGGTTTAAATGTCGATGGAGAATATTTGGAAAGAATCAACTTTAAACGAAACTGAATCTGTTTGAAACATTTGGAAACATATGGGGATAGTTTGATCACTTCGGAACTGAAGATATGGGAATATGAAATCAAAGTGAAAATCAACTCAAGGTTTTGAGAAAGAATCTGTTCAATGTTTTGAAATTTGGAAAGAGTGACAAGAATCTTAGAGATAATCTGGGATAATCCTGAGATACCTGACTTTGTCGATAGAACAGACTTCATATTCATCGTGGAAACCAAACTTTATCGTCTACCAATTTAAAAATATGAAAAGGCTTATTATACATACACGTCACAGAGTCCAGTGAGAAATTTGGAGGAAAATGTGGAAATCTTTATAACGTATCTATCCACTCCACCGATAAGATTAAATGTTGCACCTTCCAAATTCAGCATTCCATCCGAGGCTAAATTGGACCGGACTTGTGGGGGAGGTTAGAACTTAGCTAGCTGGTGCTCGACGTTAGAAGTCGAACCGGACCAATTTCCAAACAGCTTAGGTCCAAAACATCTCGGGACAAAATTCGAGTATATGAATTTAAAAAGGTGCAGGCTGCAGACACCATGCAGCTTGATTCATTACTAAAATGTCCAAATATTAATTCCTCACAGAAGTCTAGTGCTTATATTCCCATTAAATAAAATGTATTCAAAATAATACGTTTTATACATAAAACTTTAACACGTATATTTGAAGAAATAAATAACCAAGGGTCGCCAGGTAGAATGTTAGCCAACTGATCCCGAAGTAACTATATAAAATGCTAACGTACGTAACTAGCTAGCTGCTACTGAGAAGTAACAGGTCGCAGAAACAAACCCTTTGCTTCTTTATGAATGAAGGGACTAGGTAATTTCTGCCAAAAATACTTCGTCAACTGATATGTATACAATAACGAGCTTCCAATCAACCTTTTCCAATTCCTGTTTCACGACAAGATAATTGACGGTATAGTATATACCGCATAACTGATCCAATTATCCAGTCGTTCTAATTTGGGATTTGATACCTGAACAAGGAAGATTTAATATTCTACAGTTCTACAATAATACTACAGCAACCAAGGTGATTTTTTTTTGGTTTGTAAATTTTTGTTATGTCTTGAGCTTTGACTTCTGAATGCCTTGGTCCTTGTCGGTTTCAAGATCATTCAAAGAATGGTAATTCTGTTGTTTATCAAAGATCAATTTTGTAATTTTCAAAGCGAAAGGATACTAAAATTAACTTTGACTAATTAGTAAAACGGCAATGTTATTTTAAAGACAATTCATACATAACTCAACAAGCTGTTTGATCTTTATATTAAGCCCAGTATTGTCTTTCTAGTGGATTTATTCGATATTAATTACAGTACATTCATAATAACCACGTACTGTTATGACTGTATAACAGTATGTGATGTAAATGGCTTCAGATACAGCAAGGTTACTATGGTTACATGGGTTTATTTTTATTTTATATACTGTACATGGAGTGGTAATAAACTAGAAGGCAACAGTTCTGTCAGTGTATAATCTTGGAGTGATATTCATGGCCATCAATTCCTGGAACAACAACTTAGCAGCGTAAGGAATATGGATTTGGTAAATATCAATCTTATTCTTACACCCACGACACTCAAATTGGTTATGTTTCAACTTAGCAATGACAGACATCAAACCACAAATACCACAGACATGAACTCTGAAAGCATCAGAAGCTTCCATCAATCTTTCCTTCATGAAAGAAGCAGCACCGTGGGCAATCATACAATCACGCTCCATTTCACCGAAACGTAAACCACCATCACGGGATCTACCCTCCACAGGTTGTCTTGTAAGAATTTGCACAGGACCACGGGCACGGGCATGGATCTTATCATCCACCATATGTCTTAATCTTTGGTAGTATGTTGGGCCAAAGAATACTTGAGCCATGAGCTTCTTACCTGTGTGACCATTGTACATGACTTCGAAACCACGAGATTGGTATCCCTTTTCTCTCAGCAACTTGGAAATGGCATCAACAGTGACATCTGTGAATGGAGAAGCATCACCTTCATGACCAGATAAGGACGACACCTTGGATAGTAAACATTCAATCAAATGCGCGACTGTCATACGAGATGGAATGGCATGTGGGTTAATAATCAAATCTGGAACAATACCCTCAGCAGAGAAAGGCATATCTTCACGACGGTAAGTGACACCAATAGTACCCTTTTGACCGTGTCTAGAGGCAAACTTGTCCCCGATTTGTGGAACCTTAGTGGTTCTCATTCTGATCTTGACGAACTTCAAACCATCAGCATTGGTGGTGATTAACACTTGGTCAACGATACCGTTTTCGGTGGATCTTAATGGGGTGGAAGCATCACGTTTGGTGTGGTACACTGTTCTTTGGCCCAATTCTTCAACATCTGGGGAGATTGGGGTAGTCTTACCGATGATGATGTCTTCACCAGAAACACGAACACCAGGCTCGATCAAACCATCAGTGTCTAACTTTTCGTAAGTACCGTGCTTCAATCTCAAGGTGTTCGATCTGTTTGGCTTTTCGAATTGTTCAACGATGGACATACCGACACGTTTTTCATGATCCATGTACGATCTGAAGAACAAGGATCTGAACAACCCTCTATCAATGGACGATTGGTTCATAATCATGGAATCTTCTTGATTGTAACCGGAATAACAAGCAATGGCAACAATGGCGTTCTGACCAGCTGGCAACTCTCTGAACTTCAAATGCTCCATAGATCTCGTCGTAGCTAACGGTTTCTGAGGATAGTACAAGATATTGGCCATGGTATCCATTCTGACATTGTAATTGGTCAAGAAAACACCCATAGCTTGCTTACCCATGGCAGATTGGTATGTGTTACGAGGAGATTGGTTGTGATCTGGGAAAGGAATAATGGAGGCAGCAACACCAAGAATCATCGAGGGATGGATCTCACAATGGGTGTATGTATGAGTGGAGTTCTGGGCCTTGATACGCTTGTTTGGATCTGGGTTCGACAGGTAGTCTTCGTCCATTGGTTCTGGGTCTAGATCTTCTGGTTGCATGGCAATCATGATTGTCTCTTCTTCTTCGGCATCAACGTACTCAACGATACCGGAGGACAATAAGGATTCCCAGTTGTATGGTTCTTCCATCATGGCGTCCTCATCTTCAAATTCACTACTCAACAACTTTTCAACGTGCTCCTTCTTCAAGGCCAATTCCTTTTGGTTGGTCATCTCGTTGTCATTGACAATGAACAACGGTCTGTAGACTCTCCCGGCATCAGTGAAAATCTTGAATTCCTTTTCTCTGATATCTCTAATGATTGAGACTTCAGCGGAAATTTCACCACTTCTTCTTAATTCCTTAAAGGTGGAGGACAAATGAGCTGGGTCACGGTGAATCCCTAACCAAACACCATTAACGAAAACTCTGGTGGCATCTGGAGCTTCGTGGGGAACGTAGTCTTCCAAAGGTTCAAGACCCCATTCTTCCAAGAATTGGACAACTGGTTCGGAGCTGGTACCCACGGAAATACAGGACATTAAGGATAAATTCTTGACTAAACCACAAGCTTGACCTTCTGGAGTTTCGGCTGGACAAACCAAACCCCAATGTGTGTTATGCAATTGACGTGGTTTGGCCAATTTACCGTCTCTACCGATAGGTGTGTTGGTTCTTCTCAAATGTGACAATGTGGAGGAGTAGGTGTATCTGTTCAACACTTGGGAGACACCTGCACGAGCGGACATGGCTTTCTTTTGTTCACCCCAGTTACCTGTGGCTAAGGAATACTTCAAACCAGATGTTATTGTTTGGGCCTTGACGGCGATCTTCAAGTTGAAGTCAGCACCGGTTTCAACGGATCTTTGCATGTAACGGTAGATATCTCTGGTTAGCTTTCTGAAAAGGATTCTGAACAAGTTAGCCATCAATGGGCCAGCCAAATCTAATCTCTTCTTACCGAAATGATCACGATCATCCTGGCCCTTTCTGCCCAAAGCACATAACAACAAACGGTTAACCATGTACCCAAGGAAGAATGCCTTTCTGTGTTCGAAACCTTCTTGTTGTGTGATGTGAGGTAAGAATTCCTTCTGCAAAATGTCCTTGGCATACTGGATACGCTTCTCTCTTCTGATACCAATGGCATTACCACGACGACCAATGAAATCTAAGGCGACTTCTCTTTCCTGAATGACGAAACCTTCTTCAACACATGGCTTCAACATTTCAAACATTTGCCAATCATTAGGATCATAACAGATGTGTTCTAAAATATCACCATCTGGAACAATACCCAAAGCTCTGAAAACAATAACAATTGGGATATCTTGCTTGATGTATGGAAGAGTGGCCTTGATGGTTCTGGAAGCAGCCTTGTCGTCACGACCATACAATTTGATCTGCATGGAGGAAATCAATCTGGAGCCCTTTTCCAAGGCAGAACGGATTTCAGCAACATGAGAAACTGGGGATGGAGCAGACTTCTTGAAAACTTGGACAATGTTAGCAGCGGATCTTTCTTGGGCAATAAGAACCTTTTCAGAACCGTTGATAACGAAGTAACCACCCATATCATAAGGACATTCCTTCAAGTTGTAAAGTTCGTCTTCAGACAAATCCTTAAGCAAACAGTACTTGGATCTCAACATCATTGGAACCTTACCGATGAAGACACGACGTTCCTCGGCACTTTCAACAGAGTCGGCACTATCATCCACCTTTCTCCAAAGAGCTTCATCGTCTCTCTTTTCATAAGTCTTCTTATCCATCTCAACGAAAAGAGGGGATGCATATGTCAAACCACGCAATCTGGCTTCCTGTGGGAACATCTGGGAAGTTGTACCATCGGATTCGGTCATTGTTGGCTTGGACAAGTAAATCTTACCAAAACTGATTTCATACTTCTTGTTGATGTTATCCAACTCACTGGTATGTTGAGCCGGTTGTTCTAAGATAAGCGTGGAGTCTTCCCAGACTAACTCTTGGATAGAGGTGTTGATGAACTCATTGAAAGAGTCCACTTGTTGGGAAACTAAACCCTTCTTGTGGAAAAAAGAGGAGATAACAGTCCAACAATCTTCTGGAGTGATTTCTGATTCTTCAATGGCATATGGATCTTCGTTGTCGTAAAAGTCAGACATGGTGTGTGTATAATAAGGGTAATGGGATTAGAAAGGCTTCTGAATGTAGCTTTGTGGTGATGGTAAGAGTGTTTGGTGGTAGGGAAAGGTTGGAGGATATTGGATTAATGAGTGTACGATATTGCTAAAAACAAAGATTGATGAGTACTCTTTCGTGGACAGCAACCAAATGAATAGGTGCTTATGAGAGAAATACGGGTGATTAATCGATGTTTGAGGATTCAACCAAAACTAAACGGGTTGCTTTAGGGTCTGAAAGCTTCTTTAAACGGACTTTGTTTATATCTTACTTTCGCCTTCCACCGCCTGTTCAATTTTCACGCTTTTCAAAACAGTTGTTTAATTTCTCCAGCGAACTTCAACAATCTCTTCTCAGTCAACGTGTCGCTTAGTAAGCGTTGTTAGTCTCAATAACAAATTACACCCACACAGCACAAAAGTACTTATAAACCCCCTCCCCTTAGATATCCTAATGCTTCTTTTATGACGCTTTAATCCAATCTGGGTTTGTATAGAATTTTGTAGCGCTCTTAGAGAAACATCAGAGTGATTTTATCTAAAGCTAAAACACCAGTTACCCGCCTCCCAATTTCCTTTATGCACAGCGCTGGAAAAAAAAGTCAAGCGAAAAGAATCAAATGTGTAGTAGTGAGAGAGATTTGAATAACGATAGGACGTTTAAAGACTCTATTGACACTACTTAATTGATTAATCTCCACAAACCCCACATAATATGCCTCGTGTCATTACAGAGTTAGCCACGGCTTTCAAGTCCGGCACCAGAACACTTGCCACTGCTGTCAGCTCTGCTGCCAGTTCCCTCATCCAATCACATACACCAAAGGCACTCAACCAAGTGACGACTGCCCATTCTAGTAAATTATTCAAATTGATCAGAAACTCCATAGACTCAGGTGAAGCCCATTTCAAAGTCGGTGGTAAAAAGCTATATTTCCCAACGGCTAGAGTCATTCTTCTAAGACCAAACGCCAAACATACGCCATACCAAGCCAAATTCATTGTTCCTAAATCCTTCAACCGTATGGATTTAAGAGACTACCTGTATCATGTCTATGGTCTTCGTGCTTTCAACATTACCACCCAATTACAACATGCTAAGTTTACCAGAGAAGGTAATGCTGTTGCCAGATATCGTACAGGTCAAATCAAGAAGATGACCATTGAAATGTCAGAACCATTCATCTGGCCTGAAGAACCAAAGAACAAGAACCCATGGAATGTCAAGTTCTTCAAGGGTTTGGAAAAGTACGCTGAAGATAAACAAAGACTAGGTAGTGATGCTGTCAAGCCTTCTGAAGCCTTCGGTGGTGCCTTGGGTCCATACAAACACAAACCACAACCTTTCATCAGTAAGAACATGAAGAATAGAATGATCAATGAAAAGACTAGAGTACACGTCAAGAACTTCAAAAACAGTGATGTCGAGTTAGTGAACAAGTTCCTGAAGTTGTAAGAAGTTTAAGGTCATTTATAGATCTGTGTTGATCCACAAATCCGACTGTCATGTATATATCTAATTTATTTGAGAAACAAATTGTACACTCTGGGTGTTGTTTAAACAACTTTGCACATGTTCTAAAGCTATAGACAAGTATACTATTTGAGGGGGGGTAACCTCCATTGGGCGCTGATATCATAGAAGTACGGTAAGTGACATATCTCATTAAACCTGCAGTATATAGAAACCCCAGAAATCATTACTCATTAGTCTTAAGAGGTGAATAAGCAGTGGAGGAGCCTTTAAAGAAGCCAAACCAGCCGGTGTTCTTCGGAATATCTTCAATTTGGTTCTCGTCTTGGGTACTTTTCAAAGATGCAACTTCATCTTTACCAATCATATCAAAATCACTAACTGAAGAGCTGGATTCTGATGTTCTCTTTGGTAAATCGTGGGCCTTGTCTTTGGATGTTTCAGCTGTAGCGCCAGCATCTTTCTGATTTATGATATTTATACTATTAGTTATGAATAACTCCAAAACTCCACCAATTGATCTAATAATATCAGTATCTTTCACCGTGTTCTCAGCGGTGACACCTGTGGAGGTAGTACTCTTGATGTTTTCCCTAACAGGTCTTTCAATATATTTCCATACAAAAAAATCGTCTCTATCAATATCAAGACCAAAAAGCTTCAGGAGTTTTGAAACAGCATCCGTCATACCAGGGACAGATGCTAAATCCTCAAGGTCAGCAAGGTGTTTCTCCATAAATGGTTCGAAGTACTTCCTGTATAAAACCATCGCTCCTTGAGTTTGAGGAAGAGTTAACCAAAAACAAAGATACGGTTTGAAAATCAAAGTGTAGAATGGTACATAATTTAAGATGAAATGAAAATTTGTTTCAAAAAATGAGAGAAGAGATAACATCAACCAATACACTAACCAAGGCTTAAGTGTGGTTATGACGTGGCCTTGAGAATTGAAGTTATTGGTCTCTCCATTTGATCCCGTGTTAAGTGATCTAAGTGCCTTAAACGTCCCGATCGTTGGAAACACGTAGGAGATTAAAAAGCTAGGATAAATGTTAGTAGATAAACTTCATACCTAAAATACCAACGGTTAAACCTCTACGGGCATGCTTACCTTATTGAATTAGAGATGAAGCAAAGCATTTTCGATTATTGAATTGAAATATTTGAAAGTGGAATGTTAAAATTATAGATTTAAGAGATCTTCTTGCTAGGAGGTTGAGGATTTAGTAATATTAAAAGACTCGATTGATGACAAATAAAGTCCATAAAATGGTGATGTTTGAAATATGATAATTCAACAAAGTCTTGAATGAATTGAATAGTATTAACAGCTTCTGAAGTAGTAAAGAATTCGATCCCTTGCAAGTTACTAAAGCAGAGAAATATATTTATGTGTTTTTATGTATATTTTCAACAGGAAGGCAAATAGCAATGGCTAATATCATGGGGGCGATAAGGTATATAATCTAGTTATAACAAAGTTCAGTCAGATATCATGATCAGCTGACACAAAAGCCGGAATTCTCCACATCAACATATGTCCTAGATCTGGCCGCGGGGCTTCGTAACCGATTGTGTCACAAAACTAAATATAATGATGATATTTAATGATCAGTATGCCTATATTTTTTCAAGGGTCTCATTCCACGTATTTAAGGTTTTCAACGAACTGTTTGCGGTCTCGTAAATAGCATTTTATGTTTAGTATTACCAGCTCTCTCTCTCTCTCTCTCTCTCTCTCTCTCTCTCTCTCTCTCTCTCTCTCTCTTGCAGGTTTTGTTCAACAGAAGTTTTGAACTACAGATATCAAAACAAGGAAAGTAGAAACAGGCTCAAACTCTTTGGGTTTTGTGTGATGCCACATACCACCGTCAGATTTGTGATCGATAAACATATTCTCGAACCAAGGACTGCATGTAAACCTTCTAATATTAATCGATCAAAACGATACACAAACGATCAATCTTATATGGACATTAAAGATCGTGGGTAAATGTCTAGAAATGATTTAGATCTCTTTTGCTTTATCCTGGAAGAACAAATCCTGTGTGTATTTGGTAATAGAAACAGACACAAACACATAGAATCATCATAGTGAGGATTAAGCTCAAATAGGACATTATCCCATTCAGTAATCTATAATAATGATTATGAGGATGAATCAAAAGTTTTGAAATGAAAATCAGATTTGATAATGAAACATATGGCATATGGCCCTCATTCCGTTCAGATTCACAAAATGAATAACTAGTGTTCGGTGACATATTATATCCTCTTTTTAGAATTTGCTCTTGGAGTTGAATTATTTCTATGAAATTAGATATTTCTCGATAGCATTGATATTTTCCAATTATAAAAACTATTAGTCGTAGGTTGTGGTTGTATAACCCCATCCAAGTTCACCATACTTTGACTTTATTACCCCTAAAATGAAGTTTTAATTTCTATTGAATGAAGCCTTATGCAAACTGAAAGTAGCCCTTTTACACGTGACTATATAAATTAGGGCTTAACTACTTTAAGATTTGAAAAGAAGTGCACATACCGTAATTGTTCGGGTGTGGTGCTTTTCCCGAAAATCAAACTCAAACTTCCAGGTTCACATCCCAACACCTCAAAAATTGACACACAGACTCCAAAGGACTCAATGGTGTTTTTGTTATGCGACACAAACTTCGCGCACTTTTGTCAGAAAATTTTCAGGTCCCGTTGGCGCGGGTAGTCTAGGCGGCCTGAGGATCGCGAGTGTCAATTCAACTTTTATCAAAACTTTACATAGTGTTGGTTTCTTGTTATAACGCTATACTTGAAGGTGTTATTAAAGAATCCGTATATTCTTATCTAAGTCAAAATGGGTAGAGGACCGTAAGTGGCTATGATATGGAATCCATAATGAAAAAATGAACTTCAGGCTTACAATCACATCATAAAATACATCAATATATTCAACGATTCTTTTACATGATACTTATCCAGAACTAAGCATCCATAAAGATCAAAATTCTAATACCAATACAATCAAAGAACTCAAACCCTAACGGTATTTGACCAGGACTGTTCCACAAATATGATCAATGGCTATCAACTATCAGAAACTTTACGAACATTAAACTAGCTACAAAACCTTTTCATAAGCAGTTATCTAACTAGCATCATTTGAAACATGGCATTCCTATTATTACGATCAAGTTCCCAGTACTAACATATCATCTTCACAGAAAGAAGCATCTCAAGCGTCTTGCAGCACCATCTCACTGGTTATTGGACAAGTTATCCGGTGTTTACGCCCCAAGACCATCCGCCGGTCCACACAAGTTAAGAGAATCTTTACCATTAATTGTTTTCTTAAGAAACCGTTTAAAGTATGCTTTGAATGGTCGTGAAGTCAAGGCTATCTTAATGCAAAGACACGTCAAGGTTGACGGTAAGGTCAGAACTGACGCCACCTTCCCAGCTGGTTTCATGGATGTCATTACCTTAGAAGCTACCAACGAAAACTTCAGATTAGTCTATGACATCAAGGGTAGATTCGCTGTCCACAGAATCACTGACGAAGAAGCTGCCTACAAGTTAGCTAAGGTCAAGAAGGTTCAATTAGGTAAGAGAGGTATTCCATACGTTGTTACCCACGACGGTAGAACCATCAGATACCCAGACCCATTGATCAAGGTTAACGACACCGTCAAGGTTGACTTAGCTACCGGTAAGATCGCTGACTTCATCAAGTTCGACGCTGGTAAGTTAGTTTACGTCACCGGTGGTAGAAACATGGGTAGAGTTGGTGTTATCACTCACAGAGAAAGACACGATGGTGGTTTCGATTTAGTCCACATCAAGGATTCCTTAGACAACACCTTCGTCACCAGATTAGGTAACGTTTTCGTTATTGGTGAACCAGGTAAGCCATACATCTCTTTACCAAAGGGTAAGGGTATCAAGTTGTCCATCTCTGAAGAACGTGACAGAAGAAGAGCTCAACATGGTCTTTAAATTATCAATTGTATAAAATCATTTAGTTAATTTTTACATTTTTCCAGAATCTTTAATAAAATGTTTTATTTTATCGTAGCTGTTTTTTATTTTGGTATTTGATCAGTGTATGGAGACCCAGACTTAGTGGAGCAAAGCGGAAACCAGCAAATCATTACGATGTCCATATTATTAAGGAGATACACAAAATCAATATTCTTCTACAATGTATTCTTTGAGGATGAAAAATGTTGGAACTTACGGCCAGTTTACTTCGTTACAAAGTACTTCATTAGAATTTCTCTGTCTTCCAAGTACTTTTGCAGAGAGATAACGTCTGTTGTTGGTTTGTTCTCAACATCGATCCAGTCACGTGCAATAGGGTCATAGTCAACAGTCAAGAGCCCAGATTCGTTGCTCACTGTGTCTAGTAAGTCAAGTTCATGGACATCTTCCTTGTTACTGTCTTCTTCGCCAAATCCATGTATGTATTCGTTATTGAGAGAGTTCGGGATATGTCCACTACTGGATGATTGTGGGTTGTCATTGGAGAGGTTGAAATGTTGAAATTGAGACTCAAAGTCAAGATTCATGGCGAAAATAGTATTGAAATTCGAAGAGAACAAATAATCGCTCGATGAGGGAGTGTCTGGGGTGTTTGGGGTGTATTCAGTTTTGGGTTTGTTTGGATTTGCATTAACTTGAAAACGGATATCGTTGACGGTGTGTGGATAGTGCTCCCTCTTAAAGGCAGTATTCTTAAATTGTGAGATGAACGTTTCTTGAACCTTGGCTTTTCTGGAGTAGAATCGATTCTCGGCCAAATTATCTGGAAAAGGTGTCAAGACTTTCATATACTTACCAAAGAAATCGGCCCGGCGTGTGAAGAAACTAAGGATTCTTAGAAAGTAATTGGCAAAGTATAGAAGTTCTGGATCGAGTCCTTCTCTGACGTGTTCAAACTCGAATGGATAGACTGTTGTTGGTCCAATGAAACGGACCTGGGCAATATATCTGGTGTCGGGCATAATATTATCCAATAGTCTAGCGATGGAATAGTAGATAGAGTAGAGGACCTTATGGATGGGTGAAACTGTGGTGTCAATGGTGAAAGACTCTGACGGAACTATCTGGTAGAATCTAAACAAAACAGAGAACAACCACTTCGGAGGATGTGTGATGATGGAGTTTGAGGGCATTGTACTTTCATTCCTCTCAAGGAACCCAACGATGTCTTCAATGAAGCTTATCAACGTGCTGATGTTTTCTCTCAAAATTAGGTCACCGGATTCTCTAGTATCCACACATAGCTGGAAATCCCTCAGAGTGTCTCTGATTTCATACAAAGCTTGATAGGGATAGTTTGGAATGAAAAGTGATTTCTGAATGTATTCAAATGACTTACCGGAAAACTTTGCCCATGGTGTTGAGTCTTGCTACTTCTTTAAGAAATTATTAACAACAGACAATGAGCCGTCAAAGAAAAACATCTTCAGGATGCTCTCACGAAGAACATCAGAAGTCTGCAGACAGAACGTATAAATGGTCATCCTATTGAGCATAAGAAATGCAGTCTTGAAATCTTGGCACTCGTTGGCTTTCACAAGAGAATCAACAATATTTCTCAACCCGGACACGCCGACATGGAGATACTTGAGTCCAACGGCATATAACGAGTCCAAGTCATTATCCAGTTCTTCTTCGTCTTCCTCGTCTAGCCTCTCTGTGTTCTTGATGATATTGAATCTACGATTCAGTTGGATATGGACCCAAAAGGTTGTAAAGGCGAAATGGGACGAGAAGGAATCTTCGAACCGGAGAAAGGAGTAGTTCAGCATTTTGCAGAAGAATTCTCTGCCCATAGTTGCGCACTTAGTCTCTTCAACAAAACTAACCTTCTGGGATCGTAGGATTGATGGTGGCTTATTATGACTTATGGATTTGAAGGTGTACTTAGGACTGGATGAATTCCAGGGCGACTGGTCGGAATGGACAGTTGCTATCGAGGATGGAGATCTAGGAGAACTTTTACCTGGATAAGAGAGCTTCTTCTCGGATCTTCTAGTCTTTTCTTCCAGAGCTTTCATGTTTTTCTCTTTGGTGTGGATAAATGCATCTCTTTCATCTTCAGTGAAGGAAAGATAACTGCATGGTATCTTGACTTGCCGTACTTTACAGTTACGACACTCTGGCAATTCTTCGCTGCACTTCATACGACGCTCCTTGCATTGGAGGCACCCCATCCTAGAGTTATTGTGCTTTCTTCTAGGCTTCTTAGCACCAACTGTGGATACACCTAACGGGACCTTCGTGGTGGCCGAAGTCCATGTGGATTCAGACATACCCAATCGAAGTATGTTTGTTGGCTGTTTGTTTGATGTATTCTAAGTCGATCCACGTGCAAAATTCGATGGGATTCTTCGTTGGTTGAGTTAAATCAATGTTCTATCGGTACCAGGATATTCTAGTATTGTAGTCTGTTTTTTCTGTAGATGAATCTTCTTTTGAAAAACTCCTAATCGGGGTTTCAATATATGTACCTAATCTGACAGGATCTCAAAATGAATCAAAACATACTTTAAGTCTTGAGTTTGTTATAAATTCACTTCTGCTGCAGAATAGATTTTGGCTTTCGCGGGTCGCCAAAAATACTATCTCTTCTTGTCCAATGTCTATATTTCGAGGAAAGGCCTAGAAACATGTGACCAGACATGACGAAAGGAAACCCTCGTCGGGTTATTCTTCGACTCAGTAGAGGAAGGCAGCAATAAAAAAGATAGATACTTGATAAAGAACCCGATCGAGTAGCAATTCCAAGACCCCATAGTCATAAACGCAGAATTACAATTACACAATCACAAATCTATAAGACCAATACATACACCTTGTGCATTTGCGGGGCCAACATTCAAGTTACGAGTCTTGGAGGGATGAGACTACGCTATTAAAGATACTGGTAAAAAATTCCTTGGTTTTGGGACTGGTGTTTGTGCAGGCTGCCAAGGCCCAGGATCTTTTCAGTCATTCAGTTTTGGATCAGTTCAGAGTAATTCTCAGGCCCAGATCTCTTTCCGAAATTTGGTGTTTCCCCAGACTCCAGTATATACTTCTTTTTTGGACTGGCAAGTTGCAACTCTCACATCAATTATGTGCCAAACCTTATCCTGGAGCCTGTATAATGGTGGTTTCACAGCCAAGGCCCAGGACAAAGAACCTGGTTATATTCTGTTTGAGGTACGATGTCGGAGTTAATACGGCTTTAGGAAGTTGTATGGACGATAATCCCGAATCGCACATCAATGAACCTTTCAGGATAGGATTTACTGGTTATGAGAATAACATT
>JAKUBK010000203.1:0-44383 GCA_030566875.1 Waltiozyma chaumierensis | reverse complement strand
GGTGGCGGATCACCAGGTTTTGGCCTTTCTGGTGAAAAGGCGGCCATTGATGGATGAAAGCAGTAAAAAAGAGGTTGATAGATTAAGATTTGTTGGTATTGGTGCTTATATACTTGGTAAATAAGCTATACTTGGTAAATAAGCTTCAACAGAATAGCTTGTTATCAAAACCATGTCACGTGCCGATAACAAATTCGCAACAGTTCTCTTAATAACAAGTTCGGGTTGTATAGTGTAGTGGTTATCACCTTCGGTTTTGATCCGGATTACCCCGGTTCGAATCCGGGTACGACCTTGTTTTTTAATTTTTTTGAAATTCAATAGTACCAGTTTGGGGTGCGTGGTTCCGAAGTCTTTGCAAAGCATCATATTTTTCTAATATTTACGAGATTAAACTAAGGTTTGTTTTCCAATTGATCTTTCTGTTTTTCTTTAAAAAAGTAGAGAATCTATTACACAGGCGTGTCTCCTATATGGTCATTGCTCATATATATATATATGTTCTAACTCGTGTCTTAAATGAGTCGTTCTTGTGACGCATTGGTCCGCGCAACATCTAAATTATTCTGACTTCTTTCTGGAAATATGGAATTGATTAATATTACAAAAAGCTTACATATAAAGTCCGATGGGATCCTTCAATTAGTTATAGCAACGAAAGAGTTTCTTGATTCATTAGTCCATTAAATATCTCTACTCATAACTATTAAAATGTCCTTTATTACTCGTGAAGAACCAAACTATTTCGGTGCTGGTCCAGCTTACCTTCCAACTGAAGTCTTACAACAAGCAGCCAAAGATTTAATCAACTATCATGGTACCAACCTTGGTATTGGTGAAATCTCCCATCGTGACAAGAAAGCCATCAATGTCATCGACGAAACCAAATTGAAGTTCAAGGAATTATACAACATCCCAGATACCCATGAAGTTTTCTTCCTTCAAGGTGGTGGTCATACTGGGTTCTCTTCCATTGCTACCAACTTATTAGCCAACTTTGCTAAGAGAACTGGTAAGAAGGGTAAGGGTGCTTATGCTATCACCGGTGCTTGGTCAGCTAAGTGTGTCTCTGAAGCTAAGAGATTAGGGATCGACTACGAAGTTTTGACTGATTCTAAGGAAGTGTTTGGCTCATACACTGATATCCAACCTTTCGACCAATGGAAGAAACCAAACCCAGAGGAAACAGCTTATGTCTGTTACTGTGACAACGAAACTGTCCATGGTGTTGAATTCCCATTTGTCCCACAATACGAAGGTATTGAAATCGTTGCTGACATGTCCTCCAATCTTCTTTCTAAGGAAATCGACATCAGTAAGTTTGGTGTAATCTTTGCTGGTGCTCAAAAGAACGTTGGTCTAGCCGGTGTTACTATCTATATCATCAAGAAGACTTTGATTGAACAACTTCCAGAAGCTGAGTTAAGAGAATTAGGTATCCCAGTGACTCCAATTGCTTTCCATTACCCAACTGTCATCAGTCAAAATTCTCTTCACAACACAATCCCTGTGTTCACTGTCCACATCTTGAACCTGGTTCTTACAAAGTTGATCAAGGATGGGGCCTTAGCTGAACAGGAAAAGCGTAACAACAGAAAGTCTACGCTTTTGTACGATGTCTTAGACAAGAACACTGATTTCTACAACTTACCAGTTGCCAAGGGTGTCAGATCTAAGATGAATGTTATTTTCACTTTACACAACCCTGAATTAGAAGCTAAGTTCATCAAGCAAGCCGAAGAACTTAACTTGACTGGGTTAAAGGGTCATCGTTCTGTTGGTGGGTTAAGAGCCTCCTTATACAATGCTATCACTGAAAAGTCTGTTAGCTTACTTGCAGAATTTGTTGATAAGTTTGCTGCTGAAAACAAATAGATGGCCAGGGGTTGCAAATATGTTTTTAAAGGTGTATAGAGTATATCTTATAAATATTGGTTTAGGAAAGATTTGTGGATTGAAAATCCACCCGTATCATAACTATCACGTGCCCTGATTTACAACGGGTTTTGTTAGTCCAAAAAAAAATCTATGATGCATAAGATATTTCAAGGCCAAACAAGTAGCAACTAATTGACTGACTTCTCTTTGTCTTCCCAAATATCAAGCATCTCTCAAATTATCTCAGTGTAATGGTCCAATTTGAAGAAGACAGTAAGACTAACGAGATTGTAGAGGAACTCAACTCTTTGTGTAATCACAGCAGTTCACATCTCCGTCATCATGTCCATAAAGAAGACGAAGAAGAAAGTCACGAGAAATCCCAAGAGTTCTTATCAGAGACAACGACCTTGAACAATGATCAAGACGAAGCCATAAAGTTTCTCAAAACTGCTGATCTCTCCTTGCTCTCAGGCTCAGAATCAGGCACTGCTATTCATAAATATTCACCAGAGTTGAAAAAGAAAATTGACAAAAGGATAATGTTCATAATGTGCGGTGCTTACTTCCTCCAATTTCTTGATAAGAACTTGTTGAATTATGCTGGTGTCATGGGTATTCGCTCTCAGCTTACTAAAAGCGAGTTTGCTAACTTGGGGACAATTTTCTACGTCAGTTATATCGTCGCAGAACCATTCATGGCATATGGCCTTCAACGTTTCCCTATGGGTAAATTCTTAGGGATCTGTATCACATGCTGGGGTATTGTCGTTGCGTTCCATTCGATGTGTGAGACGTATGCTAGTTTGATGGTTGTTAGAACATTGCTCGGTATCTTTGAATCTCCTTTGAGTCCAGGATTCGTTGTTATCTCGTCAATGTATTGGAATAAGGATGAGAGTTTGGAAAGAACAGGGATCTGGGTCTCCATGGCTGGTTTCTCGATCATAATTGGTGGTTTGTTAGCTTTTGGTTTTCTTCATATCACTACTGGGTTCGCCAACTGGAAGATTTTGTTCCTTTTTATGGGTGCTTTGACTTTTCTCTTTGGTCTACTTACTATTTACATGCTTCCAGATAACTCCACCAAAGCCACGTTTTTGACCAATGACGAGAAAGTCGAAGTATTGAACCATATCAAATCCAACCAAACTGGGTTAGAAAACAAGACCTTTAAGAAGAAACAAATCAAGGAATTGTTATTGAAAGATAAGCACACTTGGCCTTTATTCTTCCTTACCTTGATCTCTATGATTTCCACGGGGGCGTTGGGTACCTGGTCCGTCACTATCATCGCATCTTTTGGGTACACAAATGAGATATCCACACTATTACAAATGCCTGTTGGTCTCTGTATGATGATCGTTGTCATTTCCCAATCTTACATCTCCACAAGGTTTGGCCATAGAACGTTAGTTTTCTTATCTGTTCAAATGCTTTCTGTTATTGGGTATTCCATCCTCTTAGGGTCGAAAAATAGAGTGGCAAAACTAGTGGCTATATATATTAATATGGGTAGTACTTCCATCATCTCATTGCTGTACTCTTGGAACAATTCAAATACTTCGGGGCATACCAAGAAGATCTGGAGAAACGGTCTAACTATGATTGCCTTCTCTGTTGGGTCTTTGATAGGCCCACAATTACTTAAGCGTGGTTTCAGAACTGCAAACATCGTCTTGCTTTGTACGAGTGTTGCTTGTCTACCTTTGATTTTGCTTATTGGATGGATCTCCAGAACCGAGAACTCAAGAAGAGATGCTTTGTTAGAGCAGGGTGGGTACGAACCTACTTACAACTTCAAGGACTTGACAGATGTGGAGAACTTGGGTTTCAGATACAGTTACTGATAGTCCAAGTTGATCATAAGCATTCTTGGAAAACTTTTATGTCTGTATATACTATTCTTGTTTAATGTAATATTGTAAATAAAGTAATTTTATCTGTCTGTTCAGCGCGTTAGTTTTCGCCCCGCATATTTGTTTTTGTTTGCGTCAGATTCAAAAGCTGTGTTTACCTTTTGCCGAATACGGAAACTTGGATCACATTCTTTACGTTTGAACGCGCGATGCTACTATATTTATAGTTAGGCTTAAGCTTAGCTTAGATTTAAATCTGTCATCGTTTCAGTTGAAGAATCTTATGAAGGAAAGTGATTCTTTCAAGAATTAGGCATAATCTCCTCAAAACTTAAATTCTTACACATATAATCTTTATAGAATCAAGTCTAGGCGCTCTCCATTCAACCATGAAAGATATCACCAACACAGCCTTGAACCTCAGCAGAAGAACACCAACAAAGACGCCAACAAAGTCACCGCAATCCACTACTTCGATTTCTTCATCCACACATAAAAACAGAGTAACCAAACCTTCGCCTATTTCAGAGACAACAGTACGGAAGGCACTCCAGAAAAAGGCCTCGAGATTGGAACTACTGGATGATTCAAGGTTCACGTCATTCCCTTTAGCACCACCTGCTCCTCTGCATCCGGCAAAAACGCCACCACCAAAGGCAAAGTCTAGAAAGTCGCCGTCTCATACTAACCACAAGTTCTTGACACCTTCGAAAACTCATAATAGCAACAAAGATATCAACGACACGCCTACAGAATTTGATGCTTCATATTTGATGGAAGATAGTATGTTTGCTGAAGAGAACGATGATGACTCAATAACTGAGCCGATCGTTCTAATTGAAGACTACATAAAACCTATGAAGACTCTGGGAAGACATAGAAAGATATCTGTGTTGGACTTGAAGAATTCCATTGATTACCAGGACAGTAACTATCTCGCCAGAGCAACAACAGTATTAAATACCAAACAACAAGAACAGGCTATGGAACCAGGGATAATATACAAAGGAAACTTCAAAACACCAAGTATAAGATCTACAGCAACAACAAACACCTCAAGCAACACTCCCAAATCACATGTTTCTTCATTGCTTCTCACCACAAACATAGATATCATCGGCAGTTCATCCACGTCTTGCTGCTCGCCTTCTTTCAAACAGAGTATCAGCTCAAGTTATGGTACATTCACTTCTAACAAGGCTCAAAAGGGTCTTGTATCATCCACTCCAGTGCTATCCCGTAATGGAACGACGGATGTTTCACCTGGTACTCCAACAGAGCCAAAGAAATACACCAATAATATTGAATTCATACCAAATAATTACCACAACGAATTGAAATCTTGTATTATCTGTGATAAGCCAATGTATGATTTATCAAGTTTGCTCAAGAGAGGCACAACTCGTCAAGAAGAAGACTACAATGAAATTGTTTGTTCATGTTGTACAGATAAGTATGAGAAGCTTTCAAAATTGATTGAGAATTATGATGTTCAGAACCTTAGTGATGAGGAAGAAGATGATGAAGAGGAGATATATGAAGGCAATGAAGAAGTTAAGCCATTCTCTAATTATAAAGAAAATAAGGGTGTAACTTTCTCTAGATGTTTGATCCAAGGACTTCAGAATCAGTTGAATCCCAACAGTTTCTCTTCTCAGCATTTTAAGCCTATTGGACCCGTTGAAAATACCCCTTTACAATCTGCTTACGGTGGATCATCAGATAACACCATTGATATTCAATGGTTGAAAGAAGCAAAGAAGAAACTTAGATGGAGATGGAGGATTACTGGATTGTTGCCTAGATTTGTTATGAATATCAGCTCTTCGGCATCTGGGGGTAACACTGAATCTGGTTAGGACTTGATTTTCATATACTGATAAGACTATGATTTGACAGAGCAGTAAAACTTTTATGGTGTATTTTTTATTTTTTTTTTTGGTTATATTAGTTATTATAGGATATACAGAATAGGCCATATGTTTCCATATATACAATGCTATATTAATTAGTACCAATGGTGTGATTAAATCTGTAGATCACCGTCATCTTGATTGGAGATCCATTCGATTAATCCAGATCTTACACGCTTCAACTTTTCCAATTCATAATTCTCCAAAGCCAAGTTAAATCGCGTCTGAAGAATTTCACACAATTCTATCAATACCTTAGAGCCTTCGATGTGCCACTTTTTCTGTTGATACTCAACTAATGGCTTCAATTCAGTGATCTGAGTATTGAATCTAAGTTCCAACACAACAAGATTGTAAAGATAGCCCTTCTGAAGCAATAATGGAATAGAAGTGTTAGTCAATTTAGCGCAGCTATTCAAAGATAATCTCTTGAGGGTATTGGATCGATACAATGCCACTTTTATAACACCGCGGTCGGTAATGGAACAGCCAGCTAATCCAAGGGTTTCTATCTTTCTGAGGTACTTTGTGATGAAATAAAGCGACTTATCGGTAATTAGATCAGATCCACTGATTCGTGATAAGTTCAATGAGATTAGTGACTGACAATTCTTAGACACGTGATAAATAGACCTATCTGAGATCAAAGGGCATTGACGTAAGTCCAATGAAGAAAGCAGCGGACAAAGCTTGCTGATTTGGAATAAATGTGAATCACTAAGAAACTTTGAGCCTGGTAAAATCAACTTCGTCAAGGAACTTGATGAGAAGAGCTTTAATGGCGGGAGGATCTGAGGACAGATATAAAACTCCAAATGATTTAATGATGGGCCTGAAATATATGGGGCGACATGATCAAGCTCAGCTTGTTGTACGAATTTCGATTTGTGAAGAATAAATAAGTTGGTGTTGGAGTTGGAACGTTGTAATGGTGGGGGTGTGTTTCTTAGGTTAGAAGTTTGCTGGACAAAGTGTCTCCATTTACTCTCCTCAGAGAAGAATAGCTTTGTAGTGAGAATATTCCTGGTCACTGAATACCATAGCTTATTCACAGTGAGACAGTTGAATATGTTATTATTCTTTCTTGGAACAGTGACTATGTTTTCATCCACTTCTTTGGAGAGAACTGTTTCTTGCCAGAGTCTGGAAGCTTCTTGCTCTTGGTTGTCGCATATCAATAGAGCATGTTGGTATGATGTTGGTCTTCTTCTGACTGGAGGCTCTTCACATGGATATGAAGTATAACGGTTGTCTAAATCTGTGATTATGTGATGAAGAATCTCAGGAATATCGAAAATTCTGTGGTGTAAAGAATTCACTGGGTTTGCTTCCTCTATGGCGGCATCTGATGAATAGACTGAGGAGTCTGGAGTGAAAGGATAAGGGGCATTTTGTGGGGTTGAAAAAAATGACGATCCGGTACTATCAAATTCAGGTTCCTCATCACTTAAAGAAGAAAGGTGCTGTGGTGATACTGGTGAAGTATATGCTAAGCTCGACTCTGTTGCCAGTGATCTTTCAAAGTTTGTGACCAGGCTATGCTTCTCATTGTAACATCCTTTGCGTCTGGGTGTATGTGGTGGAGTCTTGAATGCCGTAGAGGATGAAGACCGTATAGGACTAGAGTTTCTCTTTACTGGTCTCTGGGGACTTGTAAGATTGCTATTAATTGGTCTCTTAAAAGGATATGAGGACATGATTCAGGGTTGGTTTTTCTAAAAGAGTGGACGTCTGCACAATTTAATGAGAGACAAATAGATAAGCAGAGGACTTTGGGAGGGTTGACAGAGAATATGTCAGTGGGTTGGAACGATGAATATCCAAGATGTGGTTTCAATTATAGTTTCCCTTTATGGAGAAAGAAGGTGTATCCGTTGACTTTGTCTTGAGGCTCTTGGGTTTGAATAAGATGATTCCTCGTTTTATTTATCTGGTCCACCTTATTGTCAGTATCTTGAACCTTTGACCAGCAGTTACACCATTTCTATTTGGTACAACAAGGGGAAGGTGGAGGGTACAAGGAAGAATATCATCAACACCATTCAAGTCTCAAACAGAGACTCTCCCTATTAGTACAGGACCCAGGTTGGACCAGCAGATTTGTCAACTCTCAAACACGGGATATCTAACATGTCTGTTGTTACTTTAAATGCAGGTATAGTGAAATGGCTGGTTTTTAAAATCCAACCCTTGCAGATCCCCAAGTGTTCCGCATTTGTTCGCCTTTTTGCTGGCCCTATATGCACCTTTGATCCGTTGTGCTGGCGAGTGGCAAGTGCAACTGGCAAGTTACAACACTTAAGTCGACCCTTTGAATTTGAGGTGTCTGTCCAGTGTCCACTGTCTAGTATGTTTTCTGATTAAGATGTTCATTTCCTAGTGCTGCTTAACTTCAGTTCAACTGAGCCCTAGACTTTAGTGTGCACTGTGTACATGCTATTTCCATTTTTCTGGAAACCAAATCTAAGTGGAGTTGACACGTGACTGGATTTCTCTGTGTTTCTTTCCATTTTGAAAAATGTGGAGAGAGAAAGAGAGAAATATTGATGTTAAATGCACTTTTCATGATGAGCTTTACAAACTAAATCTTTCTAAATATATCAGATGGTAACTATTTACACAGTCTTGGGATCACTTAATTATGATCTCGTCACAATCTTAAACCGTGTTCCAATTGGTGGGGAAACTATCCAGGCTGAGACCTTTGAAACGCATATTGGTGGAAAGGGGTTAAATCAGTGTGTTTCCATTTCAAAACTTTCAACTTCCAAAAAAGGTCATAATATCTTTCCGTCTGATGTCAAGGTCAGACTTGCTGGATCTGTAGGTAACGATGGATTTGGTAAAGAGATCCTGACCTACCTATCGCAATTCCCCATTGACTTGGATAACTTGTCAATCTTAGATGGCGTCAATACTGGTGTTGCTGTTATTTTGATAGAAAAGGAAACAGCAGAGAACAGAATCATGATCACACCTGGTGCTAATGGGAAAACTGGATCGTTGAGCCTTGAAAAGATCTTTCCATCAAAGGATGAGGAAGAAGGAGATCATTTCGTGGTTCTTCAAAATGAGATCCCAAACATCCCAGAAACTATCAAGTGGTTAGGTGAGAACAGAGCTAGGTTCAACATCGTATACAATCCGTCTCCAATTTATGACTACAGTGCTGGCTGCTTACCACATGTTGATGTTCTTATTGTGAATGAAGGCGAAGCTATTTCTCTTTTGAAATCTTTGGATTTAGGTCCATCTGTCAATATTCCTGATCAATCTGATGGAATAGATGTTGACTCGTTTCGCAAGCTTGCAATTATTCTCAATCACAAAATCCGTGATTCAAATCTAAATCTCGTGGTTATAACATTGGGTTCGTATGGTTCGGTTTTCAGTTGCGGTCAAGGAATCTCGACTGGGTTTGTTCCACCTCAAGAGGTTTTAAATATAGTCGATACAACGGGGGCCGGTGATACTTTCTTAGGTGCGTTATTGACATCGATTGGTAGTGCTTTGCAATTATCAAACAATTCTCCTCAATATGACCCAAAATCTTCGTTAAAGTTCGCTACAACTGCCTCAAGTATTACTATTCAGAATGTTGGTGCTAGTGAAAGCATGCCATTCTTTGACGACGTTATTAATAACTTGACTGATTTTCCGGAGACTGACTAATTTAGAGTCGATGCGATTCAAATTTGGCAGTTGCTTTCTACCTGTATTTATAAATATTAAATATTATACCATGGATGATTAAGAGGTTTGGAAAGAGATTTGTATGTGGCTCTTAAAGGAGCGCCTGAATCTTGAAAACTTTGCCGTGGATTCCTGACAGATACCCCTAGCGGCAGATCCTATCTTTAATACTGTTATAACAATAATATTTATATAAGTATCACAACAACGTGTCTTGCCACTCAAACATGGCGCTCCAACAAGGACTCAAGGTAAAGCTGTCCATGCTACCAATCAGAATAGTCAAGTTTGTTTACTAAGAAATACCAGAAATCAAGTCTATGAAAATGAAAGAACGACCACCCAAGAGATGGGTTCTCAAAGATCTGAAATTATCCCCTTCTTTAAGTGAACCATTCCAAACTCATGGAATTGAAGGGGTTAGAGTTGTCTCTACTGGGTCAAGCGACTCTCTCGTGATATCTGAAAGGATACTCTACTGGTTTAAAGGTGATATCCTTTGCAGAAAGTTGGTACACAAGTCAAGGATCCTAAATTCGTTCTTCACGAAATTCAAGAATGATACAAACAAGAGAGCATTGGTCGTGTTATTGGCAGATGCTGCTAATATTTATTATGAAAATGGGAAATCTTACACTATCTCTTTCCCTTTCAAGGTATTAGGTGGCCTGCCCTGTTTGAATGGTATGATTTTACAAAGGGAAGAAACTGGATCTTCCAATATCTCTTTCTTTACTATCCTTGAACCAATGGCTGAATTTGGTACAGTTGTCTCTTCAACCGCTTCAAATATATCTTCCGATGAAATACTAATACACTTCCCAAATCATATGTCTTCATCGATTGCTTTGACCTATAATGAGGTTGATAACGTGTTGAGTTTTTTCCATACACGCTTTGTTAGCAGGAAAAATGAGGATAAACCAATCAAAGACCATTCATACAATCATAATGAACCGTCACAAAGGAGAAAAGCTTCAAGAAAAGTCTCTTCAACTGTTGGTTCAGTCAATCAGGAAGATAGGATGGTCGTTGACGGTGAAAATCTGCTGACTGTGGACAAGAGAAGAGGTGCCAGTTTCTCAGAGACTTTGTCTATCGATAGAATGGCCTCATATGATTCATACAGTAACAATAACAGTAACAACAACGCCAAACTATCAGAATCGACATCAAACATCAATTCCTCCAGCTCTTCATTCGATCCAATACTACTAAGAAAGGATTGCATACTGGGCAAGTTCTTCTCAACTCCCTGTGGCTACCTACAAAATTATAAGGTCTTTTCTTTGTCTTTTGAAGATTCACGTGAAGGTATTATTGTAAGAGCTGAGCGCTTCATGAAGATTTTTATCTTTGATTGTACCAATAAATCGTTTTCTCCAAAACTTGTTAAATCTATTGATTTATCACATGACTATCAGGACCTTGCTATACTTGAAGATCTTCCAGGGTTCATTCTATTAGTTGAAAAGAACTCATGTGATTTGACCATTTACAATCCGCTTCTTTCGATTGAACTAACCGTTCTACGATCATCCACTCAGATTAAAGGGATTATCTCCACCTATAATTCCCATATTGTGTTCAAAAATTTCAACGATGAAGTGGCAAAACTGCGGTTGAATTTGAAGCCATCATCTGAACTAGTTTCTTCCTTGATTGACTCTTTGAGATATCTCACGAACTCGTATTCTTTCAATTACATCAAAATCATATGGATCTATTCATATATCATCTTAAAGAAGGAGTGGGAATCATTCTTGCTAACCATTGTGTCTCTTATACTTCCAACGCCCATTGAAGAACAATTTTTAGACGATTCGAACCACATTATGAAGGTCTTGAGAAGCATTGGGCCAATTCAGGAGAAACTATCAGCAGATCAATTCTCCTTGTACCAGCTTTCGCCTAATATTGTCCTAGCTTTGCACTTGATCTGTGAAGATATGAAGTTAAACGTGCTTAACAAGAAAGGTTTGAACGATACCAGAATGTTGTTACAACAGTTGATTGCTTGGATTGGTTGGAACGACAGCTGGGGTTTGTATTATTCCCACAATATCAACAGCTTTAAAGTCAATGATCTTTTGAAATTCCCAGTTCCTCAACTCTTGCAGACCCCGCCAGATATCCTTAAATCTTTGAACTCCCTGTTTGAGGAAGAGATCATTCCTTACCTTATGTTTTCCCAACTAGTTCAAGAATCAGAGTCTATTGATGAGAAGGTCACACCAAGGTCCTTTTATGTTTTGAGACTATTTGAAGCGATTATTTCCTCTGATTTTAGTCCTGTCGATGTTACAAATATGATGGTCGAGTTCAACATAACCTTAAACGATTTGGAAACGTTTCCAGTTGGTATCTTCATTCCACTCAAAGAGTCAATCGTGTATTGTCAACAGAATATTGAGTCCGTGGAACCTTCGTTGGATTCCAGGTTGTACCACCTCATCGGTAGAAAGGACTTGACAGAGTCGGTTAAAGGGAAGAAACAAAATAACCACAAAGAGAAGTCAACAGGGGCTCTTTCAAGCTCTAGCCAATACGGTCAGTCTAAGGACATCCACCAAGTGATAATGTCCATCAACGAATTCCAAGAACCAATTACCCCTTTGGAGTATGACCGTTTCCAAATCACCAAGTTGATATTCAACGAAGATAGGAGATTCTATGAGATATCGAAGATGTTGCAGACTTTCAAAACTCAGATAGTGTTCTCTGATTCGATCAGTGAATTATCGGAAGTAGACTCTTTATTGAAGAGAAGACAACTTGCCGCTTTGGTTTCATTGAGAACCCTAACTATCCCATTGGGAAGATCGATCATGTTTTATTCCAGCAAAGAACCCCTTGTGACAGAGAAATTCCCAATTCCTAAGCTCAACTTCTCAATTCAAATCCAACCTGAAAATATAGGTGTCTCATTTGATAGGGAATCTATCCATGAGAATTCCTTAAACTGGGGTGAATTCCACAATGGTGCTGCTGCTGCCTTGACCATCTCCAGAAATTCCAATGGTATTTCAGGAAGTTGGATAGTATTCAACAGACCAACGCTTTTAAATCCTCAACATGGTGGGTTCTTGTTGGGTCTAGGTCTCAATGGACACATGAAGAACTTGGAAGAATGGAATATATATAACTATCTTGGTCCAAAGCATCTTTTCACTTCAATTGGTTTGCTTCTTGGCATGAGTGCCAGTTTAAGAGGAACAATGGATGTCAAACTAACAAAGGTTCTTTCTGTTCACATAGTGGCTCTATTGCCTCATGGTGCCTCTGATTTGATTGTTTCACCGCAGGTCCAAACCGCTGGGTTGATCGGAATTGGTCTATTGTATCTTGAGACACAACATCGTCGTATGAGTGAGATCCTATTGTCACAGGTCAACGGGACTATTTTTGTGGAAGAGAAGCAGGTGGCTGATGAAAGCTACAGAGTCGGTGCAGGAATCAGTTTGGGGTTTATTAACTTGGGTAAAGGTGATGATTTGAAAGGCTTGAATGACACACATGTTGTTGACAAACTTTTAGCTATTTCTGCCACAATGAAGGATGTTCAGACCAACGAAAGTTACGACAAGTCCATGAATGCCGCCTTGATGGCTTTGATGTTCATCTACATGAAGACGAATAATGAATCCATTGCCAAGAAGATTCAACTCCCTGGAACAGATCAGTTATTGGATTACTTCAGACCAGACGTCCTTTTGTTGAGAGTACTTACCAAGAATATTATCATGTGGGATTCTATTGGAAATTCTATAAAATGGGTGGATTCCCAGATTCCGGAAAACCTTTCTCACAAAGGCAGAATCATAGATATCAATTTCCACAATATTGTTGCAGGCATCTGTCTTTCAATTGCTCTTAAATACAGTTCCACGGGAGATCTGACTGCAAGAGATACGGTTTTAAGCTTCTATGACAATGTTGATTCTCTGATGACCACCTGTCACTCAGGTGATGATTTCGACACCAGAGTTCTTCACCACTCACTTTCAAGCGTTAGAGTTATCTTGGGGATTTGTTTGTCATTGATCATGGCCTCCACCGGTGACTTGGAAACTTTCAAAAGACTTCGAGTTCTACATGGCGATTTTGAGAACAAATCTGAGACAAATGCATCATTATATGGGGAGTTTATGGGCATTAATATGGCTTTGGGCTTCTTGTTCTTAGCAGGTGGACAATTTGCCATCATGACGGATTCTAACTTTGCTATAGCTGCTTTGATCACATCTCTCTATCCAATTCTCCCAAAGACTTCTATTGGAAACTACCATTCAGAGGTACATTTACAGGCATTGAGACATTTCTGGTGTTTGGCCGTCCAAGAAAGATGCCTTATTATAAGAGATGTTGGGACGAGGAAACCACTTACAGCTAAGGCCAGTTTGGTTTTAACAAACGGAGAAACAAAAACTGTAACCTCTCCAAGTTTGTTGCCCGATTTAAACTTGATCAAAGAGATAAAATTAGTTGACTCCAAGGAATACTTTAACTTAAAAATTATCAACTTAGATAACTTGGTCAAAGGCGGGTTAAATATTTATATTTACAAGAAAGGTGAACAAAAGCCAATTCGGAAGGCGATCGAGTTAATGTTGGAGCAAATTAATGACTCTTTCAACGAATCTGAAAAAGAAGGATCCACTTTCCTCAAACTAAATATCTTTAAAGGGTTCGTTAAGGATGAATTACAAAGATTGCTTAACACAGGATCAGGAAACCAATCTTCTGGTCAAGAATACTCTGTTGATTCTTTGCACTCCAACATTATTGACAAACAAATCGAAATCAATGAACTTGTGAGGAAGATCAAAACGGTCGATGACTTATGGAACTTGAAATTGATCTTTGCCTATTACGATAAGATCCTAAGTGAAGATGACACATACTACCTCAACTCTGAGTATGTAGAGAACTTGAAGATAAAGCTCTGGAGATTTATGAAGGGCTAAGTCTATCTATGTCGTACGGAAATATATAAAACTATCTTCTTACACAACAAGGTCGTCCATTGGAGGAATGTATTGTCTTAATAATACACCAGCCTCGCTGAAAACCTTGAAACTTAACTCATCCATACTATAACTCTGACTGTAAACAACCTCTTTAATACCAGATTGAACAATCTTAATGGAACATGTTAAGCAAGGACACGTATTGCAGTACAAAATCGAATTGGCCCCAATTCTATCTCTACCACTTTCCAAGAGTGCATTTTCTTCGGCATGAAGACAGAGACATGTGGATAGAGCAGAGCCAGAGCCATTTCCACTATTACAACGAGAACAACCGCCTTCGTTGCAATTTGTCAAATGACGTGGTGTCCCGTTATAACCTGTAGCAATGACACGTTTGTCTCTCGCTATCACACAACCAACTCGTCTCTTCATGCAGTTGGATCTTAGAGCTGCTAGGTCAGCTAATCTCATGAAGTATGCGTCCCAGGTTGGTCTAAGACGGGATAGATCCATAAGGTTCAAGCTGTGGAGTTGCTTATAGAGATCATTGACCTTGGTAGATTTGTTCAAGATCTTGATCTTTGCCTGTGATCTGATTTCAATCAGGCCACTCTCATAGTTTTGAGATTCTGATAGCTCCATAAAGCTGAGAAAGTCCAGAGTGTTCTCTGTGTCTGATTTAGACTGTTTATATCTTTGATACCTGATCTTCAGTGGCGCATCGATTGAGACGTGTAGAAAGAATGGTCTCTTCTCTAAGTCGGAGAGGTCTGAGAGTGAACTGATATCTGTGACAACAAAATTCTCACGCCAGTTGACAGTCACATAATCTATGAGGGCCTGGATGGATTCAAAATTAATGTCGATCTTTAGTTCATTGGATGAGTTGGTAGTGGTTAAATCTGCTGGTGTTTTGTTGAAACTAATATACTTGAAGCTTTGGAATGTCAAGTATCTGGCAAGTTCCGTCTTACCGGCTCCTAATGATCCAGAAATCCCAATAAGCATATTCCAAGTGGTTTTCAAGACAGAGTGGTGTATATGGTTCCAAGGGAGCACACCTACTTCATTATGGGTCAACATTTCTCTTTATCACTCTGGAAATTGTACCGTGAAAGTCACGTGGTTTCCGCGGTAGAGGACAATACTATAATATATAGTTGTAAGTTGAAAGTGTACATCAACACACCATACAAAGATACATCGATAAGAGCATAACACATATCAACAATCACTCCATCCATATCACTCTGTTTGTATCAATGTCATACGATCCCAAGCACGATCAGCATCTGAATAGCACAAGCAGAAGCGCGTTCGCAAGGCTCGCGTTCAACATATATGGAGCCAAACCTTCAATCTCACCAAACAGAACCCCAGCATTCACCAAGTCACCTCCTCCTTACAGCTCCTCCAACCCAGCCCTCTCTTCACAGTACTTGCGCCAGAATGTTAATAGCAGACAGACAGATGAGTGGAAGTTCAAAGGTTCATCAGAGGTTGTCGCCATAACGAAATTACATGATACTGGGGAGAATGTCATCATATCAGCAGGTAAGAACTCTCTTCAGATGATTCAACTGGATAGCAGCACAAGCAAGGTTGAATCGCCTATATCTGAGGATCTACTGACAAGTGGCTTCTACGCTAAGAACAAGAAGAAGTTTGGCTCCATCTTAGACGTCAAATCCGGACATCAGCACTATAATAGGTTGGTTGCGGCCTCTACCACCACTGGGTCCATCTTCATCTTCAATACAGACTCAAAACTAACAGACAAATCCAAGGCCTTGGTAAAGTTAACAGACCACCATAGAGCTGTCAATGTGATCTCCTTCAATAAAATTGACCCACATCTCCTACTGTCTGGCTCTCAAGATGGGTCGATGAAGTTGTGGGACTTGAGAGCAAGAAACCTCAAACCTCAACAGACAATGCATGGAAACTCAGACAGTGTCAGAGGCTTACAGTTCTCTCCTCACAATTCTAAGAAGTTTTGTGCTGTGTTTGACTCCGGGATTCTTCAGCGATGGGATCTAAGAGCACCTACCCAGTTCGACAGGAAGTTCAACGCACATACTGGTCCTGGGCTCACTTTGGATTGGAACAGTGATTTGGACTACGTTGCTACGGGTGGGAGAGACAAGCAGGTACAAATTTGGAACATGAGCACTGCAGGGGATATGAGACAATACCCTGAACATGTTATATATGCTAGTTCTCCAATTGCCAATGTCAGCTTTAGGCCTACTGTGGACTCGATCCACAACATTATGAACTCTGAAATCGCTCTGAGTTATCTAAATTCTGAGCCAATTGTCCAGGTTTATTCAACCAAGAGGAAGTATGTTCCTCTTTACAATATTGAGAGTCATGACTGTCCAATTACAGCTCTGATGTGGGACTCAGATAGATACCTTTTCACCGCCTCTAAGGACAAGACAATTGTGAAGAATGACTTGAACTTCCATGAGAGATTTGTGGATAATTTGAACATCACCGGTGCAACGTGGAACATCAGAGATGAGTTTGTATTCATCGAACAGCCGAAAACTGTTTCTATGGAAGAAGAACAGGAACAGGATGTTCAATCATCCAACTACAACGGACATCATATGTCAACTTCCCCATCTTCAAGCCATGTATTGCCGGAGAGTGTCTCAAACTCCTCATTTGGCTCGAATCGACCACAGCTATCGCGCACGTCCAGCTCTTTGAGACCATCAATGGCTAGGGACCAGTCACATTTCTCCAGTACCAACGCCATCAACAATAGCTCTAGTAACTCCAGTCATTTCTTGATCCCTGTGTCGTTGCCTATTATGAAATCGGAGGAAACACTAAGAAGCCTCTGTGAAAGCTATGAATTTGATTCTAGAGAAAGAAACATCTTGGATATTTGTGATACAAACAGTGCTATTGCCTTGAAACATAATCTTCCTAGAGATTCGAGAACATGGAAAGTCATCAAAGAATCCTTGATTTGGGAATCGAAACGAAGTTTTTTGGAATTCACACCAGGTTCTACAACTGAAAGTATTATGACTAACAATTCTAGGGCGGCTAAGGTCCAAGAAACAGGACACATTACAGGCCAAGAAGATGACGATGATTTCGAAAGTGATAAGTACCATTACAGCACTTCAAACTCAACAACCTATGGCAAGTCACCAACGTTTTCAGAAATGTCAACAGATCTGGCCTTTCTACGAAACAGAGGTGCATCTACCACCAGTTCTGACCATTGTGGTACTGACTCACCTAACACAAGACCAAGCTTCGGGGCTCATTTTGGTGGATTCAGAGATCAGGCTATCCACGAAGAAGCTCTGCCAGAAGAAGAAGTCTCTGTTAGTCCAGTGGCTGCTTTGAAATGGTGTGATCTCACCCTTCAAGACACACCTGGACTGAAGAGTGAATCTCAGGAAGGCGCTTATGCTGATGACGATGATGAGAAACTGTCACAAAGTGTGTCTATAAATACCATTGAAAAAGATGTTGATACCTTTTCTGAATCAACTGCTACTCCAATGAACCATTCAGAACCAATTCCTTTCACTAGACGTACACCTAGAAAATCAATCTCGTCTTTACTTGCTTCACTTCCTCAGAACTTTAAAAGGGCGTCTCCTTCATTGTCTGTAATATCATCGCTCTCTACCAGCAACTATGGAGCTGCCATTGATAGCAAACTCAACACCAAAACGTCAAGCACGCCAATCAATTCAAACATGTTCAGAGACAGTGTTCCTTCCTCTTTCAACCCAGCACAAACATCATATCTAACGCAACAATTAACAGCAGCTTCCTGTGAGAACACATTGCGTACAGGCTCCATATTCTCCACTAATGAATCCAAATCGAATGTAATTGGGACACTGCCTCCTTTTGAAGCAAAAAGACTTATCAAGAACTGTATCGATTTCTACATAGACCAAGGTGACTTGATTATGTCCAGTACTTTGCTTTTATTGTTCAATGATAAGTTTGACCTCTTCGCTTCCACTCAAAGAGACGAGATTCTCTTCAATTACTTGCAGTTTCTACAGAGACTGAAGATCTGGAAGGTCTTCATTAAGTTTCTATACCTTTCCAAGTTAACAGAAGTGTTTGGGAACTTCTCGAACAACGTCAAAATCTTCTGTACGAAATGTGATAAGTTGATAATCAACGAGGCCACGAAGCAGAAGTACTTATTAGACCCATCTATCGAATTTGGGTCGTGGTATTGTGAGAATTGTCTGAACATAATGAGATGTGTCTACTGTGAAGAACCAGTTAAGAAGTTGAACATTTCAAGATTGAAATGTGGACATATTGGTCATTTCCAATGCTTTGAGAACTGGGTGCTAAATGAGAGAATGGTCGAATGCCCTGGTGGTTGTCCCTAACTGTGATAGAGTGTTTAGGGAGGATTTAACTGGAATGTGGATGCATATTTATAATAATAGTAATGGTAGTGTATATATATATATCGAAAGCTGCTACATATTGTTGAAGCTCCTCCTAACTTAAAACTTTTCCACAGGTTCAATGGACTTGATGAAATCAGACACCAAGTCCCAATACCCAGCAAACGTCACTGTATCGTTATGTCTTGAACCCTGAAATTTAAAGATCTTCTTCTCATGCGATTGACACAATCTGAATAATTCGACCATATGATCCGGTGGAACTACCTCATCATTGGTAGCTGATAAGAAAAGAAATTTGACATCTTTGTCGGTTTTAAGAATATCGTTTTCGGAATCCCATAGATCATGACATAGCTTGGTGAACTTGGATAAAAGAGGAAAGATATGTGGGATACATTTTCTCAGGTTTAAGAAAGTGTTTTCTAGAATAATACCCTTCACCATCGTGTAATTCATCGAACCAATATAAATACTCACGGCCCCTCCAAGTGATCTACCGTATAAAAAAACTGAACTCTGGGAAACTTGCTTGTGTTGAGATAGGAACTTCATCACTGTATCAGCGTCAATCTTCAACCCATTCTCAGATGAGCTCCCAGTACTTAGGCCATAACCACGGTAGCTATAGATAAAGACATTGTATCCAAAGTTCCTGAAGAACAGTTCAACTATTGGTAAGGAATGTCCAATGTTACCAGCATTGGGACAAAGGATTACCACCGTTTTGTTTGTGTAACTTGACGAGTTTGGGTCCTGTAATAATAGGTATGAGTGTAATCTTTCCCCATCCGGTGTGTTGATATATAGTTCTTCAAAGGGAAGTTGGTATTTGGATGGTTTATCGGTGCTGGTTCTGGCATTTCCCATTTCAGAAGGATATATTAGTTTCCCTTGGTAAGTGTACAGAAGACCTAAGCCCACGGTTGAAAGCGAAGCGGCTGCTAAAAAGATCATTTTCAAAACGTATAGTGAAAGAGCCATTATTTGACTTTAAAATTGATCAGAATTAGTAGACAATTGGTAAACATTGGAAAGAATCAATTTCAAAGGCAATTGGAATCTATGTAAACCATGGCGAGATCTATTTCATGTGTTGCTTTGGATGTCAGCAGCTGTCATTGTACTACGGTCAAAGTAACTACTATTGTAATAATAATAATAATAATAATAATAATAATAATAATAATAATAATAATAATAAAGTCTAATTCTTGTAAAATCATACATGTTATACAATATATTTCCTTTTGAAATTAGCCATATCATCATCCCTGCTATTTTCTAAAGAGGAAAGATCCCATAGAGTTATCTTACCTTTAACATCCCCCAATGCCACAGTCTTATCATCGAACCAACTCAATCTGTTCAATATTGGTCCTTTGGTAGAGATTGAAATCACAGTTGTGGTATTACTCAAGTTCACAACTTCCAAAACATCATGATAAATCAAGGCCAGATGAAGTGGGTTCTCGGGACGGAAAGCAATGTCCATGATAGGAAAGTTTCTATAAATCTCCAAGATCTTCTCCTTCGTTGTGATGTTCCAGCAAATACACTTCCAATCCAAAGAAGCTGTGCCGACAATATTGGATAATTCTGGGCCTGAAGGAATGGACAGAGATGTGATTGGGGCATTGTGGCATTTCCAAATAGCATCAACACTGAGTGTTGAGTTGTCTGTCGTTTTGATCATCGAACGGTGTGAAGGAAATTTGCAAAGACTACCATCTTCTGTCCCAACTAATAAGTCGTTCATATGGATTTTACCTAGACGAATTACAGCAGAGGGCGTAATCTCATCAAAGAAAGATAAATTACCATCTTTCTTTGATGATCTGAGAGTGAATGGTTCAGATAACGTCTTGCTACCTAGCATTGTTGAATCCCAAAAACAGAATTTTCCATCTGAGGAGCTTGAGATAAGGAGTTCTCTGTTGTTTTCAATGAACTGGACAAGGTCTATCACTGGGTATGAGTGTGTCTGTTTTGATACGATACTTTCTATCTGTGCGTTCTCTCTGTTCTCTGATAAGCTCCATATCTTAACCTTCCCGTTGAAACAAGCCCCGATTATCAAGTCAGGGTCCTTTATGGAGAATTTGATGCTGATCACGTTACTTGAGGACTTTAATTCGGCCTCTATTTTGTGGAAATGCATATTATAGATATGGATACGATTGCCTGTTGAGAATGCCATGATATCTTTGTTGAATGGGGAAAGTGTGATTGAGAAAACACCCTGGTTGGAGGTAGGATCAATCTCGTCTAGTTTTTGGTACTTCAATTGATCTTCATTCTTTGTGCCCTCGCTGATTGTGCTTGTTTTCCCTTCTTGATTGTAGTTTCTCAAAATATCATTGTCCTCCTGAATCGCCCTGTTGATAATCTTAAATGAGTTTGCTAAGAAATTTGTCAATTTAGTTTCGTCAATAGTGGGGAGTAATTGGGTCTTTGGCTCCGTAACGGACTCAATAGCATCATCTATTTCCAGTTCGACATTTTGGTGTTCTTCTGCAGGCTCTTCAATCTGTTGGTCCAAGTAAGAGGCTTCTGTCTGTATGCCTTTGTTAAGTGTAAGGACAAGTGGCGGCACAGAAGTGGGCGACTCCGTCTGAGTTGATATAGATTTTAAATATCCACTGGATGGTATCATTTGAGATTCCACATCCTGATTCTGAATAGTTGAGTTTTCAGTAACATTAGCGTTGGTTGAATCTGGGGTGATTGTTTGTGTAGGAACAGAATGTGGGCTTCCAATAGTACTACTTTGAATCTGACTAAGTCTCTTCTCTCTCTGCCTACGGAGTTCTTCCAATCTCTGTCTCTTCGACTCAATCTCCAATCTTCTTGATTCCATTAGATATTGGTATTGGTATACTTTCACTTGTGTGGCTCTTTGGGTAAGTTAATGGCTGAACAATGTTCAACTTAAAAGTGGTTGATGTTTGTTGTTGATAGTTTCAAAAAATAGTATTATGCACGCAGATCTGTTGTAATTTATAACGCGAAGTAAACCAGGAACACAAATTGGATTACTAGTATCAACTGTTAGAAAGAACTCCATCTGTAACTACTGTGCTTCTACTTGACCATCAACTCCAAACTTACCTACTCATAAAAAGCTGCGATGGACTTCTCAGACTTGATTCAAGACTTTGACGCCAGCCATCAAATAGAAAGATCTGACAACGGCACAGACAGACGCGAGGATCTTTTGAAACTTCAACAAGCTTGGATCAACGAAAGGATGTCCCCGGATATCCTAGTCTACCAGAGTGATCTTCTTGATAGAATATTGGACAGACTCAAGACTCAGGTTGAGTTTGTGGAGTTGAACTCTATGGAGATCCAGGAGAGTGATGACAACGATATCAAAGTCACGTTGATGATCATTGAGTCTGAGATTGAACGAGTCAGTTTCCTCATACGGTCATACCTTAGAACCCGTTTGACCAAAATAGACAGGTATACCATGTTCATTATGGGCAGTGCAGATGCCATCATGAAGCTGTCAGAGGAGGAGGTTGGATACATGCACTCACACTTGGAGTCGCTCACAAAGTTGTACAACAATCTCTTTCTAAAACACTTTGATGAATCCTTACAGAAGTTGGACGAGACTGGTGGTGGTCCAACTATGGTTGATGAGCCTGACTGGGACAAGCCTGTCTTTGTTAGAGTCCTTGGTGATATCGAGGAACCTGTAAGTTTCGGTTCAAACGATGATACCCACTTGGTCAACTTGGAGAAGAACGGGATCTTTGTTTTGAAGTACAGTGTTGTTAAGGATTATGTCACTAGTGGAGATGTTGTTTTGATATAGATACATAATAATAAGAAAGAGTCGTAAATATTATTGCTATAGACAGATAAGCTAGTTTATAATTTTTAGAAAATCAAGGACATCCAAACTTGTCACTTCCAGGTCTCTTCAAATCAGTATTGGATGTGAGAGTGTGAACAACATTGGATCTTTCAGCCAAAGGGAAGCTATTTGTTGTAACTGTTGTATCCCTGTTTCTGTAGTACAGGTCTGTGGCTTCACCAAGCGCATTACTGATACTCATTGGATTGGTTCTCACCAGAGAAGGAAGTATTGTTGTTGGATTCAAGCCAGAGCCAGAACCAGAACTAGTACTAGAGCTAGGGCTTAAAAAGGATTCCAATGATAATCTTTGCGAAGAAGGGTCACCTGTTGTTTTCAATGAAGATAGAGTCTTGGATTCATTCAAAGGAGTCAAATTTGGAAGGAGTGGACCTGGCGGATTCGAAAACGTTTTCATCTCAAGCCTTGGAGTCTGATGGTTACTACCAAATGGCGATGGTGTTGGTGTTGGGCTGCTACTGAACTCATCAGATGGATTCAACAGGTTTGTGATAGAGAATGGATTCTGCTTCCTTCTAGGAACTTCTGGTTCAATCTTCGGTGATACCTTTGATACGATATTTGAACTGGGATTTTGCACCGAGGAAAGCACTAATGAATTGTTGTTATTAAAATTACCAGAGAATGGAGGGAAATGGTTCGGCAAAGGATTCCCATGCACTTGTGGCTTGTCTGTGAATTGGACATTGCTTGGAATCGTCTTGTGAGCTGTGAACACACCTAGCGGTGGAGTTTCTGGTTGACGAGCACCGACACCAGGGACCAAAATGTTACTGGCAGTTGTATGATCCGCAAGACCTCCTGAAAGGATATTTGCAGCATTGGAAGCAACCTGTTGAAGTTTCAGTGTTTCAGTGTTTCTCTGGTAGTAGTTACGGACCATTATCGGGCTCTTGGTTTTGAGTTTCTCTGCCAACAAATTCCAATCAGTGCCAAACTCGGATAGCAACTTCACAAATAGATGCGAATCTTTGACACTCCAATAACTCGAAATATGACTTTTGGCAGATTCATCGTCAATCTTAAGAGCTCCACTGGCATCATCGTCAGTAGACACAGAATTAGAATTACTGATCTGAGTGTCATTGATATCCAAACCGTGGCTACTGGTCTTAGCGTCTGGGTTGGAAGACTTCTGTTTCTGGATCTTAGGCCTCTTTTTGGTTGGTTGTTTTTGATCCTGTTGCTGCTCTGGCTCGGAACTCTGTTGGTCTTTATCAACTGTGGCCAAGGATCTCTTCCGGTCTTGAGAACCTGGCTTTTCTTGAGAGTCAAAGACAGGGGCTGCTGCTCGTTTGCGGCGGCCTGTGTCGGTATAGATCTCTTCGGAAAGTAGAGCTTCTTGTGGAATGAAATTATCAATGTTGAACTCCTTCTCAGTTTCACTATCAATGTTTGTGCCAGAGAGTGTTGGTGTATTTGGCGTGGAAGTGTTTGGGGTTTTGTTCTTTGGACCACGCTTCGCCTTGACAGTGCCCTTTCGTGTTCTCTTCTTCTTCATCTGCAACATTTGCTTGTAATCAGTGAGGGTCTTCTTGGTTCTGTAATAGTGGAGAACACACTCCTCTGTGGTTCTCAGACCGCCCATAAGTAGAGAGATCTTACCAAACCTCTTTGGATACTGCAAAAAGAACTCACAGAACATCTCATGTTCCTTTCTTGTAAAGTTGTCAAGTCCATCGGAATGAATTCTGGATGCCCATTTCTCTTTGTCAATCACTATATTGTTGACGTTCTTGAACAGTGTCTGAACTTTAACTGGGTCCAAAATCATAGGAGGGATCTTGGCAGAAACCTGTTCGGCCCTATAGAGAGGGTCATTCTCTTTCTCCTGTTCCAGATTCTTCAAGATCTCTAAAAACTCTGCCTCAGACCTCACTGTGTCACCATGACGAGAACGTCTGTTTGGATTCTGCGGTCTTTTGATATCATTCGAGTCTTCTTCTTCGCCTACATCATCTGTGGAGCCAGAAATGGAGGATTTGGTATCCTTTGGATACAATTCACACAATTGATCTTGAATCACGGTCTGTTGTGTTTCCCAAAGATATGACTGGCGTTTGTAGTTATTCAACAGTGTATTCTTCTTAATGAACACACCATTCTTGATGCTCCCCACGACTCGTAAAATATTGGCTCTGTTGCTCTGCAGATGAACCAATTCGTTCTGATTGTAGAACCCATAGTCCTTCATGACTTTGACCGGAAACTCAAGAAGGTGAGGAAGCCTTTCCAGCATCTGGACCTTCCCAGTATTCTTGAGTTGCCATATCTTATCATCAAACTCAGTCATCGGAAATATTAGAGATTCCGCGGATGACACCATAGATAATTCGCTTAGAGTTGGTCTATCACTTTGACTATCTTCATTGGCTTCTGGACTGACATCAACGATATCAGCTGGCTTCGACATGTCTGCATGGTCTTGAGGTGAAACTTTCTGATCTGATGTTGGTGGTTCCTGGTTCTCCTTTTCAATGTTCTCTGGCTCTGATTCTGATTGAATATCATTATCATTAAGAGTAGAATCAACCACTGACAAAGGACTAGCTTCAGACTTGATACATTCCTTGATCTTTTCTTCGGTGTTTTTCTCTGAATCCTTCTCTAAGACATGAGATTCTTCATCTGTAACCGTGGAAGGAAAGGTGGTCTCTTGAGCATCTGACTTTCTGTCACTTGGTTCACTTGGCTCTGCTATGTCTTTGTTGGTATTATCTGGTCCATTGGTACTAGTTTCTTCTAGACTAACAGTATCTGACAACTTCTTCTCAGGATCCATTGCGTCACGCTCAGTGTTAAACTTTCTCTCCTCAAAAGTATGGTTATAACGATTAAACTTGTTTGAAGAATTTCCCGACCATTGATTTCTCTCTAGTATATCTGAATATCCAATTCTACTCTCAAAGTCTTCATAATAAGGCTCGTCTCCATAGTTGAAATCTCTGTCATAACCTCTAGGATCGTTTGGATAAGAGACATTCCACTTCTGGGCAAACAAATCCTCTCTATCTTTTCCGGGTACGTTGGTGTTGGAAGGAGATGAAGATACACCATAATCGTAACCTTTATTAGAGTTGTTTCTGGCTGGGATATTTCTTCCTCTCTGTTTGATGTTACAATCAGATGAGTTTCCTCCATTATCTTGCTTGAACTGAGATTGACGCTGCTGGTATGTCTTGCTTCCAGATGGCTGTCTGTTGCTTTCAGAGATTGATTGAGAGGGCGTTTGTGAGTTTGGATAACTGGCTTGACTCTTATATGGTGGTTTCTTGTTGTAACTTTGATTGATTCCTTCTGCTCTATTTGGTTGGTAGGAGTTGCTCCACTTCCTTGTAGGAATATAACTAGAACCGTTCGCATGCCCAAATGTTCTGTTTGGTCTGTCACTTACCGCAGGTGAGCTGGTAGAGTACTGCTTTTGAGTACTATTGGACGAGTTGTTTGCCTGGTATCCATTGGACCCTGAGTTAGGTCTATCATATCTTTTGTAGTTGGTGTATCCATTGCCTGACCAGGCTTCTGATTGGTATCTTCCATGTCTCCCATTGTATCCTGATCCTGACTCATAGTTTGAATTTCCATATGAACCACCTGTACTATTGGAATAAGAACGTCCAGAGGAACCCATTCTATGGTTTCCTTCAGATGACATTATGCGATAGTAATATTCTCTTTGCTTTCGGTGATGTAATATATTAGTTTCTCGAGTGGTAGCAAATTATGACTTCTATTGGGCTGAGATGATGAGGATACAAGTATGGTGTTGATGTTAATGGATGTTTGAATTTTTTGAAATTAAAGAATTAAAAAGACATCTGTATCTTTAGTTAATATTTCAGATGAAATTTGAAATGGAGATGATTCAGCCTGTTTTGAGATAGCATTAATAATTAATTAGTGGCGCCGCTCATTTTTACAACTATAGCTTCTCATATTTTGATGTTAATTCAACAGTACATGAATATCTTTCATGAATTTCCGCGAATTTTAACAAGTTTTGAGGAAAACTCCTAAAATAGAGTATTCCCTAAAAAAAATACTTGACATTTTTAATTTCCCAGTTAGTCATGACGTTGCAGGTTACAATAGTGATTAGAAGATGATGAACCTGATAGATTATATGGTAAGACAGGAAATTTTGAAAGATACAGGTTTTAGTGTCAAAAGTTGAAGCTGGAAAAATGTGATTAAAGCTAGGGTTAGCAAAAGCTTGTTAATTTGTTTGAAAATATTTTAGTATTAAAGGTACTTCTTTTGGTTTTCTGATGGTTCTTTAGTACAGTATAGAGATCGCGGTTGAATACTTCTTCATGAATACTTGCATGAATACTAGAATTTTCCCAACACGTGATATAAAAACCTAGAAAACTCCCCGAAACAGAAGTTTACAGTAAATGAGTTTGAGGATTTCTGAACTGTATGTGTATTTTTTAAAATTAGCTGTATGTGCAACCCCACTAACGTCACGTGATTTAGTATTAATGTAAGTATTCAAGCGTGATCTCTAGATCGTACAGTACAGGTTTTCAGTTGTTTGATTAGTAATTTTAATTTTTAAAATAATTTACATTCAAGTCGTACCTATAAAAAAAAACTTCACATTGTACTGAAAGGGATGAACTTTAATCCATTTATTATTACTGTTACCTTTTCCTTTTTGTGTAGTTAAGACTACGCTTGTCGTGGTTCTACAGACTAGTCGAATAGTAAAAGCGTCTTTGAACTGCCAGTGATGGAAAACCATGCATAATTATTAATTAACTTAAAGGATAAAGCAAAACTTTATCGCCTGAACTTGGAAGGCTAGTATCATTAATGTCTAGAGTATCTCATCTACATTCCTTTTAGCCTTTTAGGTAGAAGCTTAGTTTAAACTTTAAATATTTCTTCTGAATTTCCTGAATCCTTTAGTAGGCTAAATCTACAGCTAGATAGCATGTGTAGTTGTCCAAAGGCACGTTCATCCAAGTCGTTAGAATTTAGATATTTGACACTCAAACCTGATTCCCATATATGGAATTTGCTTTCATCTTGTAGATTTCCGACACGTATACAAAGAAGTGTTCCAGACTGCTATAAGATCCAGTTTAGCTGTTAATAGTTATGATGTCTTGCTGTGTCAGTTGAGCCTAATGCTAAGCCTTTTATGTAACCACTCAGGCTGACATTGATCCCACTCATTGCACTCATTCTATCCATGGAGCTGTTTCGATCAACTTCATCTAAATCACTATTCCCATCGTCATAAAACGAGCTAGAAGGTGGAAGTCTGCGTCTGCTTATTTCCCTGAACAGTTTATGGAAGAAAACTGGTTCTTCCCTGTTTAATTGCTTTGGGGAATCAAATAGATCTGCGAAAAAGAATTCAATTGGGTCTCCCTCAAGCTCTCTTGATTCATACATATAATAAGGTTCTGAGTCATCAGATTCAGTGGATTCTTGTTGGTTTTCGACCTTATCAGGATTTTCTACATCGACTGGACCGATTTCACTGCTTGAATCAATAGATAAAGGGTGATCAATCATTGAATTTTCTGTTTGTTTAAAACACTCATAGTCAATAGCGATGTTGAGAGCGCAATCAGAAGATTGACTTAGAGTCAGGCTGTCCTTCAATAACCAATCGTCTGGTTCATTCAGGTAAAGTTGTTTGAATAGTTCACCGAACTTTGTGCTCTTAATTTTGTCAACATCGGTGGAGCTAACAAATTTGCTGGGATATTTCTGAAAGTCTTGCTGCATTTCACCAAGTGATTTTTCAGTCTTTCCTTTAGTCTTATTAGCAGATTTTGCACGGTTAATAGTCTTGAAATTGAAATCTAGCCCGTCAAAATCACAATCCAATTCCATTGTATTGTTTAGTGCCAAAGCTGGCAAATTAGCAGATTTGTGTTCAGTAGTTCCATCAATAATGATATCAATAGGGTTTGATTCTAAATTTTGGGCTTTGGTGTTGTTTTGAGGGATATGATACACATTGGATTCACTGAATGGGACACTATTGGTGTGAGGTATGGCAACACCTTTCTCTAAAGGATTTATCTTGTTGAGACTAAATGGTATTGGTTCAATCGAAGAATCTTTTTCAGTCGTCTTGGTCCCTTGGTTTTCTTTTGTACACAATGATACACACCCGTCTAAGGCTTCGTAGCATCTGGCATCAAACAGCAGTAGTGATTTCAGTGGTCTAATTCTAATACTTGCTCTTTCATTTGATTCCTCAACGAGTGATTTTCTCTTTTGAAAGTCCTTGACATACTCTTGGTAGGTTCTAATAACAAGATTTGATTCATTGGATGTATTTCTATCATTAACCATCCCCACTTTCTCTTTAGTAGGCACCTTTTTACTTTTGAAGATATCTAAATAGACATCGTTGATTGGGTTTTCAAACTTAGCTTTACATCTCAACTGAAAACATTGAAACTTGTAATGATCCTTGGCAAAGCATTTATTTTCAAAGCACTTAGGGTTGAGTTCTGTGTCAATGACAGCCTTGGTCAACATAAAGCTTCCTGTAGTAAATTCTGTGCCCTTGTAATTCTTGTGCTTGCAATCCTTGTGGGGCTCTAAATACTTTGGTTTACATGAATCGTTGTTGATGGAAATCACATTGATACCTCTTTCATTCATGTAGTTCGTATGACAGCATGATCTTGATCTATTCTGTTGAATGCACTTCTCACAAGAGAAATAATAATCTCCCAAAATAATCATTATGATTAGCGGATTTATTGAACTGAAGCCTAGAACTTAGAAGCAACCTTAATGAGGATCGTCAGTATTTTAATTTTTGACTTTTCAACTGAAATAGCAGTAATATAGCAACTGGAGAGAGTTGAAGCTTTCACGGACGTTCAAAAATCGACTAGTTGTGATTCCAATTGTTGAGAGTTTAACGAGGGGAGTTGAATGCTACTTACTACCTCAAGAAATGTTACTAGATGCACAAGATCTGATTCGGATTTGTAACACGTTGATTTGTTGGGTAATTATCATGATTCATTTTTTATAAAACATAAAACTGTTGATGATACTATTATTCCTGGAATCAGCACTCTTTTTGTGGTTTTTGTGGTTTTGTGGCAATCAAAACTCAACTGTGTACTCATGTGTATATGCCCAAACATTTCTAAATTGGCACGTGATGGGAATTTTAAACCGCTTGATCATCGAGACCTCCTTAAATTTGTCCTTCATGATAAATATACGTCATATATAACAATATTATATACAGTGTAAGTTGAAAATTCAAAAACCCTCAGATTTTGTTCTGCTTGCTGCTGGAGTATACAGTATTAATACCAGACATTTTCATAATTTAACTTTGCGTTCATATCAATGTGATGCTATCAAGCTTCTCCTCAGTGTATTTCACAGTCATTCCGTCTCTCTTAACTTGAGCTTTTAGTCTTTCTATTTGGAGGTCAGAACTGGTGTGTTCCTTTTCCCAGTCAAGCTTAAACTGTTGAAAATCACAGCTCTTTTCGTGAAAGTCATTCAACGACTCCTTCAATAAAGACAATTCTGCTGGTGTTGTTGAACCACTGGCTGTTAACCCTTTGACATGTCTGAAAGAATTCAATGATACAATGTCCACTAAAGGACTTGGATTGACTGATTTAACTGTTGACACAAATCTACCTGTACTACCTGCACTGCTAGGGATCGCATCAGGACTATTGAAATGAGAGCTGTTGTTTCTATCACTTGATATGTTAAATGAGGTGGTTTCAGTGGATGTAGTTCCAAGCTTTGAGACTGATTCAGATCTCCTTTCGATCTCATTAGCAACTTGTTCATCTCTTTCACGTGGTCTATTCGTTTCTTGGGATCTTCCATTATTATCTGAGCTGAATTCTAGGTTTCTTGCTTTGGATCTGCTGTATGTCTCATGGTTTTGCGATCTCCAATTACCCGTCTTTGTCTGATTGTCATATGAATTTCTATGCGAGTTACTGCCATAGCCATCATTGGAGCCGCTGAAATGATTATAGTGAGATTTATAGCCAGAGTTATAAGGATGGTAGCTACCGCCATCATTTCTATAACCGCCCCGATATGTATAAGGCCTATTGTATGACAGGTATCCTTGAGAATTGTAATTGTCGTTGGTTGGTCTTGAGTTGTAGTAATTATGAGAGTTCCATTCTTTATCTTTAATAGTATTGCTTTTATCTTCTGGTTGACTTTTCAGTGGTTCTGTCTCGGTGTTTTGGGAGGGATTTGAGGTCGAATCAGGGATTTCCACAGTCTTGTTTGGTATTATTTCGGATGTAGAGTTCCGTGTGGCACTAGAGGCTTCATGGGTAGTAGCTTCTGTGGTCGAATCCTTTGTCTGCTGATTTATTGGGATGTAAGTGGATCCTTCATTATTGCCTGGTCTATAGACGCTACCGTTTCTGGGAAGCTGACCAGGGGTGTATGAGCTTCCTTTGGAGTAAGAATTTCCATAGCCTCCTCTTCTCCCTCTCAAAGATGAACTTCCCCTAGAAGGGTATGGTGTCCTTTCATGATCTCTGTATGAGTATCCGTATGAACCGTAATTTCCAGGATAATGGCCACTCATTTATCTGTTTTGGGATGGTTTGGAAGTTGATTTTCTTCTCCTGACTGTGATCATCTATCAGCAGTTACTTGCTTAATTGATTAACATTTCTTTGCATTCGAGAAAAACCGAAACCTGCCAAAGTCGCGAAGCATTTGAATAATTAGTGCGATCAGTGCAAATTAATAGACTCAGGAACTCAGGGACTCAGGACTCACCCCCCGGTGAAATAAGACTTATAACTTAAGTCTTCTCTTGATAGTATCAAAATCTGGACAGGATCACGTTATCAGTACAGTACCTTTCATTCTTCCATAGCTACTCCTGATATGTTGAGGGCAGGATTATCAAGACTCTGCATAAGGTCATACTCTTTGGATCTAAAACAGATAACATATAACGCTAAACAGCGTACGAGTAAACCCCAGATCAAGAAGGGTAATAACCTGGGGGTGAGCTCTGAACTCTTCAAACCAATTCCAAGTCCATCATCCAAGAAGCAACACTCACATCATCATCATCATCATCATCATCATCATCTTCAACCCAAAAAGGTTTCAGGAATACATATACCTGAGAGCTTCAATGACAATAAAGTGTCTACCCAATCATTTCGTGAAAAGAAGCTAACCCCTTCCCAAGTTTTGAAAAGACAGCTCGCTAATTTTGATTTTGAAACCTTCCAATTCCATGGGACCGATAATGCTATAGAGAACAATTATATCACAGAGAAAGTAAAGGAGATTTATAATATCAATCCTCTGTTCCAGGTTGTCTACAAGGAGGAATCTGAAATCTTACAAGTACCCTTCATCTCTTTCTTCAATAAGATTAAAGATGACCTGACATTTGACATCCTCACGATCAAAAGGAATAATGGATCAGGAAGTGAAGGAGTGTTCCCATTTCTAACTGTTGTCAAGAAGGGCGAAGCTCTAAAGACCTACCGTGATAAGCTTGCGGTTGAGCTAAATAGAAAGTTTGGACGTACGGTTGAGAAGAAACGTACCACTAATCTTAAGTATGTCAAGGTTTCATGGTCCATTAATCAATTTGATCTTGAGTCGCAAAAAAAAACTAATGAAATACTTTCCCTGCTGAAAAAGAAGACTAAGCTTGTTGTCATCATAGATACAAAAGAAGCGCTTGAAAAATTAAACCTTACTGCCATAAACAGCTTTGACTCACAAAAATTACAATCCAAAGTCATTAATGATCTAGAACGCATCAAGCGTGAGAAGATTCTCACATATCTGTTGTGTCTCTTTGAGAACAAAGCAGTTATTGAATCATCAAAAAACAAAGTCTCAGATTTCAACATGACGGAAAAGATCATGATCAATGTGTCACCGCCAGCTTCCCCATCAGTTAAAGCCTCATCATCCATCGAAGGATCTGGGTCTTCTTCTGGTGGAAAGATGTCAAGACAGGAGAAACAGAAACTTAGAGAGGCTCAAAAGAAAGCAGAAATCGAAAAGAAGAGAAAAGAGTTTGAGGAGTCCCTAAAAAAACTAGGTTGAATTCTGTGATTCTTTCTGTGAAATATATACTACATGTTATCATATAAGTAGTACTTTCAAACAATAAGCAAGAGAGATCGTCAACAATTGTACATATAAATAGAACATCTCGTCTTATATCTTAATTATCGAGTTAACCTTTTTTTCTTTTGGAACTTCAATTTATTAATAGCTAATTTTGATACAAATTTATTTAAATTATATTGGCATGTAGAAATTATAGAGACATCCATAAACAGTACATGTTTTAAAATATATATTTATAGACGTACATAAATTACGTGATCTTTTTTTAAATAAATTAATTTTTAAAACTAAAATAAAATAAAATAAAATAAAATAAAATAAAATAAAATAAAATAAAACTAGTGATTATAAATATAAAACAAGAAGCTAGAGAATTGAAGATCATTTTATAAAAACAAGACCAAATAAAACAGAAACGCAAGAGAGGGGGTAATTATTGGATAAAATACATCATCAGTCAGTATGAGATCAATCTTGGTGATGGTCTTCAAAACTATTAAGACCATCATTCTTTCTCTTTTTGTTTTTCTTCTTCTTATCCTTTTTTCCATCGTCAAAATCCTTTCTCTTGTGGCTATCTTTCTTCAAGTAATCAGGTAAAGGGATAGGAGCCATGTTTGGACCGTTTCTGATTGGTGTGTCTCCATTCTTCTTCGATTCGAGATACTTTCCCTTCTCGAGTTGGTAATTTTTTAATTCCAAATCATAGGCTTGTTTCCATAGGTCCTTTTCCTGTTCTGGTAACTCATTCCATTTTTTAGAAATTTCTTGGGTGACCTCGGTAGAGGATAAGGATGGTAAGCCCTTGGCCATTCTATCATCTCTTAGAACTTGACGGGCATAAGCACTGTAGGCAAAGAAAACGGTTAATGGCTTCTTTGGAGCATTAGGATCCCTTTCAATTTTCTTTTTCGGTAATTGTTGTTGTTGTGGGACTTGCTGTTGTTGCTGCTGTTGCTGCTGTTGCTGTTGAAGTTGTTGCTCATGTTGTAAGTGCTGTAGTGACTGAAGCTGGACCTGAGCTGGTTGGGTTTGAGTTGGCAGTTGTTGCAAAACAGGGAAGCTTTGTGTACCGTTAATTGAAATATCGGTCAAAGCTGGATCCAGAGCGAATGGAACACTGGTATTGACTGAGTTCACAGTATTGACTTGGTGTTGGATTTGGTTAGATGTTTGGTTCACAGAGTTAGCAGCAGATGTTAGTAACTTCAGAGAGGTAGCCAAGTTATGAAAAATTTCTAAGGCTTGTTGATTTGAACCATTGGAATTTAACAAACTGGCATTGTAGAAGTCGATTGTGGCCATGGAGGCATCATTGGCAGCTTTAGATAGTTCGAATAAAGAAGAAACTAAAGAGTCTTTGGCGGCTTTGAGAGACATGTCTTGTTTTCTGTGTACAGTGGTATTATGTCACGAGTCTTGTGTAGAAGGTAGAAGGTAGAAGTTAGAAGGTAGAAGGTAGAAGGTAGAAGGGAACTCTATGTTGATGGGAACTTTCAAAGCAAAGGGGTGGGAAATTTGTTGGTGCAGAATTTTTAATGGGCTGAGCCTAGTCTGTTTTTTTTTCCTATGGTGGGCACTGGGCACTGGACTCTGGCAGGAACCAGGCAGCGTCTGAGGTGTGATGGTTAGTGGGCGTGGCCGCTAATGGGCGATGGCTCCTTCTGACCAAAAAGGGTATGCAGTCACCAGTGTGCACAACATATTCGGTTTTCTGCCATGGGCATAAGTGTAAATTAGAGTTACCCACGTTAATATGTAAATCTCAAGACAAAGATGATGTACATAAGAATTTCAATCAGCTGGAGTACCTATTCATAAAGAGTCTATGAAAACTTTTAAAATACCATTAATTTTTTTTTATCCATAATAAATATTACACATGTAGAGGCTAGAGCTATTAGCTAAGAGTCTAGACTGTAGTTCCATTTTCCTTGCACTTTCATACTAATTAGCAGTTATGTAGTACTTCTTATATAGACTGTCTTCTAGGATGGTATTTCATTTTAAAATTTAATTCCAAGAATACAAAGAATGCTTGGTGACGGAAGGTGACAGGTCCCAAAGCGTAAAGATGTTAACTCTAATTTAGAAAATCATCTTAATTATATAATCATTCTCACCCCATTCATGTTATCAACAGGCAGCAGACTAGTACCCTAAAATTTAAACTGTTAAAATCTATCACTATTACTTATTATAATTTATAATCATACGCCTACACTCAATGCTCATCTGTCATTTACCAAGATATGACAGACAGACAGACAGACAGACAGACATGTGGGGACTTATCTAATTACACTGTCAAAAAAGGAGTTTCTATCACCCTTTCCTAAATTGGCTCTTTTGACGGGTTTAGGCTGAGAACAAACAATATCAGAGCTTTGAGAGTCAAATGGATTCTTAGAATTGGAATCTGCGACTAGATTATGGGACCGCTTAAGAGTTCCTTGGTTAGCGTTAAGAGACTCAACCGTATCCCTTTTAAGTAATAAAGCTGTACGCCCTAACCCATCATCCATATCATCTTGTTTGACCACGTTCACCGATTTCGAGTATCTTAGCCCTGATTTGAACAAACCTGCACCATCGACAACAATGACTTTGAATGAGAGTATCTCGTTCTGCTTATAATCGTTGTAAATCATTATCTCGTCACCTGAGAATATTAAACATTTCTTGTTCTTGCCCACCTTTTTACCGTTCACATAGCAACCATTAGTACTTGTGTCCATAAGCCACAAATCCTCCAGACCTTGTGCTGGAGACTCATTAATATCCCTAGATAAAACTGGATGACGCTTTCTCATAATGGTGCAGTGTCTTTTGGACAAACGGTTTTCATTTATGAAGGTGTTGCACACAGAATTTCTACCAATATAGTATGGCGAGATATGCTTTGGAATGTGAATTGGGGAAGTAACCTTGCTAGCATGTGTAGTGTTTGGCAACAGTGTGAGGTAGGTGCCTATAGGAGCTGGAATGTTATGAGAAGGTATGATGGCATTTATGTTCCTTGATCCAAGTACGTCTAGTGTTAATTCTGAATGGCAAGGTTCAGACTTCACTGGTGAGGATATAATGGCTGTCTTATCCAATTCCTCTTGCGAAGAACTATATGAAGTATCAGCCAATTCTTTCCTTTTATTAGTGAGTTTGAATGACTGTGTCTGTTGAACGACTGCTTGCTGGGTGTTCTTCATTGGAAGCGGCTTCTTAAAAGTAAATTCATTTTTAAGAGTCCTCCGGTTCTGTGTAGAAGATTCGAATGTCCGTGAGTTATTAAGATTCATTGAATCGCCATGAGTCTTCTTAGAGTCAGGATATAGTTTTTGTTGAGATTCTAGTCGTTGCTGCTGTGACTGAGACTGTGAGAGAGATATCTGTGAATCATTATTCTGAGAAGGCGCACCTACTATCCATGAATGCGAAAGAGCCATAGAAGCGTCGGATCTAATAGCTGGGTTAACTTCAAGCAGCTTGTCCAGGAAATCAACAGCCTCAGCTGAAACGCCAGCTTCTCTAAGAGGACCTTCATGATAGGAACCTTGTCTTATCTGTTTGTACAACTGCTCCTGAGATTGCCCACTAAACGGTAAATGCCCTGTGAGAATAACATATACCAGACAACCAAGGGACCACATATCAACCAAAGATGAATATTGATCCATCTGTTTAACACTGGAAGCCCGATTGTCTAAGACTTCAGGAGCAACATATGCTAAGGTTCCACAAAAGGTCTTCATAAAAGTTCCAGAGTTCGAGATCTTAGCAAGGCCGAAATCAGTGATTTTGATCTTCACTGGATCATCTTGTGCAATAAGAATATTATCAGGCTTCAGATCTCGATGTGATATTTTCATTGAATGAACATATTTCACAGCAGTTAATATCTGCTTAGTGATTTCCCGTGCTGCATCTTCGCCCACAGAGCCATGTGCTGCAACAAAGTCCATTAAATCCCCACCAGGAACAAATTCCATTACCAAGAAGTAAGAATCAACATCTTCATAGAACCCCTTTAACTTTACTATATTTTCGTGATTAAGTTTCCTCAGTATTTCCAGCTCTCTGCCTACCCCATCGTTATTCCCCATGACCTTTCTTTTCGATATGATCTTCACTGCATAGGAGCGCCCAGTTTTTCTCTCAATAGCCTTTTTGACAATTGCAAAGGCACCCTGGCCAACAACTGCATCATCTATAGCAAAGTCCTTGTAGATGCCGACTTGGTTACCAATGTCATCTTTGGCATTTGTGAATGACTTAGGAAAAAACACGATAAATCGAACAATATCTTTTGGCACCCCTATTCCAACAGAGATCTCATCGCCCTGACTCAGAATATAATTTTGACCCTTAACCAAGCGCTGATTGTTCAACCAGGTTCCATTTGTAGACAGATCATGAATCATAACGTTATCCCATTTTGTACTACTTTTCCCGGTTTGGTTTTTGTTCAATGTGCACCAGATCTTAAAATGCCGGGAACTCAATCTAGTTGTCTTGTCGATAACAATATCACAGTGAGCACCACGCCCAAAGATCCATTCGAACTTATTTGGCTTTGTCGGTTCTTCTTTCAGATCTGAGTTGGGAAGCTCCCCTGTTGTGCATATAAGTCGGCAAATTGTGGATTCATCAAACAGTTCATTTGTAGTCGACAGATCGAGTACTTCTTGTTGAGTAGCTGCTTGTGTAGGTTGTGTGAAATCGTTTAGATCCATATCTATTGTGGACAACAGACCGATCAGACTCGGTTCAATGCCAAGTAGTGGTGAAGTAATATATATTGTTAATTGGACTCATAGAAGATCCTGATGATCCCTCGAGTCTGACGCGTACACGTCCTTCCGGTTTTTAAGAAATAAAAATTCCTTTTTTGTAAAAAAAATGTATTACTAATAAATAACCATAAATATCCCCAAAAGGAAAATTCCATTATTTTCTTCCTAAGGTAACTCCTTGCAAAATATTCTAATTTATTCTATCTCAACTTTTTGATCTTTCAATCAGATTTCATTAAATGAGTCCTGGAATTTGAAAGCATGATTACTTCAAGATTTTATGTCGACTGGTTAAACTGAGAAGATATATCAGGTGATATACTTGAACGAAAATTACATATTCAATGAATGATTCAGTTCCTCAAAATTTGTATAGTAGGTTATTCTAATGTTAAACAAAACTACACATCTTCGTCAAATCTCTGTGTTTCGTATCTGACAATAAATTCAACCTCCTTCAGCACCCGCTCAAACCATTTTTGTGGGCCACGCTTTTTGCTGACTTGAAAACTGTTCATTTCAAAGTTGTATTCGATCTCAAAAATTACCATATTTTTAGAGAAGAAACCTTGAATTGGAACTCTTGCAGTAATCTTATATGTATCAACCTCGTAGAAGTGTCTAACAAGACCTTCTTGTTGCTTCAGTAAGAGTGCTGATTTGATAGCCCTCTTCAGGATCACCAAAGGAATCTTGGTGTTGTAAGTTCTTGTGGAATTCCCATTATGTTTGGCATGTCCCACTTGAGGAAGATCGGAAGTGCCGGAATCCCTACTGGAAAGACTAGAGAAGAACCGGGTAAACCAATTTGATTTCTTAATGGTGGTGCTACTTTCTGAACGTTTGGATGAGCTAGATGCCTTCGAGTTTGAGGAAGGCACAATTGGCTTTTCTTTTGAAGCTCTATCAACCCTATTCTTAGTTAAATCCAGTTTTGGGAGTTTATGGTTGGTAGACTCGTTATCATCTTCAGAAATATGTTCATCGACAGCCAGACCAACGAGTTTGTGCTTTTGAAGCTCACCGAATGATTCATCCCCACATTCATCATCATCGTCGACTTCATCGAAACCATCTTCAAAACTATTCGAATTCTTCAAGCCGACAGCATCTGAAGACTGATGAGACTTGGTATAGCTGCCAGAATAATTTATGTCATTGTGAAACTCGATGTCCGTCCCAAAATCAGAAGCCAAATGAGATAAGTCAATCAAACTATAGAGTGGACGGTGGATGACAGTATCCAGAGAAAGATCAGTATCCTTCCCAGCCATATCCTCCTCCTCCACTGATTTAATGTCTTCATCGGTTGATTGTGGTTCCTCAGAGATCAACAAATTTTCGACATTGATATCTTGCTTATTGACAGACTTCAAAATATTGACATTAGAGCCATTCGACACAGTGATAATCTTTGCAACAGAGGTTTGTTCAGGCATTTCCTTGTACGTATCAGCACCATCAATTGTTGTATGACAGGCAGAATAGCAAGAGGAAACATCAGAATAGTGGATACCAGAGCCTGATCTGTTGTGAGAAGTCGATACTGTTGAGTATACCGAGGAAGCTAGTCGGCCTTTGTGAGAAATAGAGTCATCCTCAGTCTCAGCCAAAGGAGGAACAGGTAATGGTAAAGATGGCGGTTTTTGCTTTGATTTAGAGAGCAGTGATTCGCCACTAATCGACCTAATATCCAGAGAATCTTTTGATTCTGTCGACTCCAAGAGAACATTCAAATCAAGCGATGTGCTGCTCTTCATGTACGAAAACTTGCTAATGGATTTCCTGTTTTCCTTGACTTTGACCCCGAACCGATCCAACACCTTTGTATTGTTCTCACTAATTCGACGTGGTTTTACCTTTGGGTCCAATGTGAGCATCTTAAGATTGGAAGTTGTTCGGTAAAGAGTCGATTTTCTTTTAGAGACAGATGTTGGATCGGTAGAATCTGAGATCAACCCACTAACATTGTTGGAAATCTGTGATACTTGGATGGTCTCGGTGTCTTCCAAATCAACAATAACGCCAGCTTGTGCTATTTTATTTTTAAGAGGAGAGCCATTATTCACCATTCTATTAAGCTCATAATCTTGGAAAGTGGTCAGAGGAATTGCTGGGGGAGTGCGGAGAAGAGCAAAAAGGTCACTACTAATAGATTGATACTCACCGGTAGACTCTGTTGGCCTCACTGTGCTATTGTTTCCCAATACTGTCCATGAAGGTTCGATTCCAAAGCTTAAATCAAGACAGGAGAGCGGTGGTAACAGACTAACACGCTTGGAAGGATCACGACCAACTCTATCTTCGGCTAGTGACGGATCAGTGACAATGTTGGGAATGGATTTCTTTGAAGAGGATCTGGAGATGGAATTACCCGAGTAGACAAATGCTGAAATGTTCTTATTGTTCAAAGAAACATTACGTTGTGAGGACCTTGATGCGGGAATTTGTAGTTTCCCACGAGGGCTTCTGAAACTCTGTTTGTTCTTTGGAGGAAGCACACCGTTCTGATACTCAGAAGGATTTGAGGCTGATACCATTTTTGAATTGTTCTGTGGAACAAGAAGAGTTTTGACAGATGATTTCGACCTTTTCAAAAGACCATTGAGATTTCGAGTTGAAACATCTTTCCTCTTGAAGCCCTGATTAACCTCCTTGTACTCTTGCAACAGATAGTAGAAAATTTTCTCTGGGTTTGATGAGGCAGAGGTCAGCTTCGGAATCAATTGTGCTTCAGTAATACCGTGAAACAGGATAGACAATGATTTCAAAATATCCCGGTCAATTATTTCTCTTGATAGTGTCATTTTCTCTACTTTATTGTAGTATTGGGAAATTTTGGATTTATCGTTTCTTGAACTCTTCAGACTCTTGGAAGTTTCATACTTCTTAAGAAGTGGGTGGTTTACCACATCGAATATTCTAACACGTTTTTCTGGATCGATCACAAGCATTTTTCTGATCAGGTCACCTGCCTCAAAAGAGATATAACGAGGAATTGTAAAGTTGCCTGTCTGAACCTTGGTGAGCAATATCTTAATGTTGTCGTCATCAAACGGCAGATGACCGGTAAGCAACGCAAACAATATGATCCCACAAGACCAAACATCACTAGGTGAGCCATGATATGTTTTCCCAGAAACAATTTCGGGAGAAGCGTAATGAGGAGATCCACAACTTGTCTCTAGTAGTTTTTGATTCATTTCGAGAGCGGCCATTCCAAAGTCAGCAATTTTGATATTCTGATTCTTATCAAGAAGAAGATTTTCAGGTTTAAGATCACGATGACATATGTTAAACTGATGACAATAACTGACACCACTGATGATTTGTCGAAAATAACGTACCGCCTCACCCTCCTCAAGTCTTCCCTTCTTAACCAAGTAATCAAACAATTCACCTCCTTCAACATATTCCAACACAAGGTAAAGCTCACCTTTATTTTCCCAAACGTCATGTAAAGCCATAATGTTTTGATGTGATATTAACTTCATTATTATAATTTCTCTCTCAATACCAAGTGGTGATAAATCGTCCTTACGTGATCCTGACTTCTGAAACTTTGCCTTTGGAACAATCTTAACAGCTGCTAGTTGTCCCGTTTCGGAGTGCTTTGCGAGACGTACACGACCAGAGGACCCACGGCCCAAGGTACGACCTAATCTCCAAGGCCCAACATGGTTTTTGGATTTTCTTTTTGATGAGTTAGTGTTGGTGGAAATCAAGGAAAGACGTTTGGTAGCATTCTCCACAGATTCAACAATTCGGTCCAAATCTGAAGATTCTGCGTTTCTCTGTGAAAACTTGGTAGTGTCTATCAATGGTGGCTCGTGTAATAAAATTGCATTGTTTGGTTGATCGTTGCTTCTTACACCTCCATGGAAAGTTGTTGGATATATCTCTGTCCCATCTAAGCTCTCAGTATCCGTGGGTTTCGCCAAAGCAACTCGAGCAGCTGTTTCAGCAAGATTAGAGATATTTATGTTCGGCAGATTCACTTTGGTTCCCATATTATGGATCTTCTATCGTGTTGTGAGTTTGAAATGTTTGATCAAAGTTTAACATAAACAGATTACTAGTCCTTTCCTTATGATTAGTTTTCGTATCTTGTACTAATTATGAGGAAATCGTTTGATTCAGAGATAAGAGAGTGCTGATTTCGATATTTAATACGAGAATACCCCAAGGCCCCAGTTACCATGGTTCAGAATTGGTCAGATTGGATCAGATCAGGTATCAAAAAGACACTGATGTAAATATTTGTGCATTATTGATCCAAATCTCTCGCGATTATCCCTTTGATTTCTTGTTGCCATGGTAACAATTATTGATAATAACCCGGCCTTCCAGATCGGGAGTATTTTAATTTTTAAGACTTTCAGCGAGTCGCGAGGGGGAAACGCGTTGTATTCTGTTACCTTCAGTGTTACTGCGACTTTCACCAGCTTGCCCCCTCGTCATAAATACTGATGGTGTAGAGTCGACCCCAACAATTTGCACCGTGTTGGTAAGTTCGAACTATATCAAAAGTAACAACCCGTTGGAAAACTGAACACATTAAATCTTTCATACCCTTAACCAGTTCTTCAGAACGAACATTAAGAATTTCCACAATTTTTAAAAATGATGTCCTCATGGAAGCAAAAGCTGAAAGAATTTTCGTCATCGTCACGGGCAAAACCGCCAGCTTCTCCAGACGAATCATCAATGAACTCCGTATCTTCCATTAAAACAGATAATATATCTCAAAGACTTACTACGCCCACAGAGAGTGTTGAGTCTAGTAATGGATTTGAAAAACACACAAAATATACAGACCCTTCTGCTCAAAATGCCAGTACTTTAGGGAATTCCAGACGTGAAACTATCACCCCCAACTTGGAATCACTTTCTATCACAGATAGTGTTGAGGTAGGTGAATCTTCAGAAGAAAATACTGAAATACCACAAGAACACAGAAATTCCAAGTTCAATCCTGGTCTATTAACAGTGAAAATATACCAAGGATCTGAATTTGTTATTCCTTTCGATATCAATAGAGATTCCAATTTGATATCCAAGTTACAGAGTACAGCAAATGATGTGAATATCCAATCTCAGCTCTCCAAGGCTCTGATGAAGATCCCACTTGAGGCTGATGGGACCATTCCATTAAGCCACAAAAACCTTATTGCGTCTCTCCTTCCAGCCACTATAAGAATACCACCTTCTCATTTAAAGAGTTCGTTGATTTACTTCACATTAGAATTTGACAACAATAATGTTACAATAGAGGCAGAATCTGGAACCATTAATCATCCAGTATTTAATAAGGTTTCACAGTTTGATGTAACCAAACCCGATGGCGATCTTAAATTTCAGATGTTTGTACGCTTACCTAGTATTCTTACTGAGTTAGGAGAGAACAATCAAGATGTTTTGATCGGATCTGAATCTCTCCATATTAATTTGAATGACCTTAGTAACCCTGTGAGAATTTACAACCATATTCTAGTCAGCTTTACCAATGAGAACAATCTGGATCTCAGGACAAAAAGTGGTGATTTGACAATAACAGTGGACTTCAAACCATACCGGAACAGACACTTATGTATTGAAGATTTCGATCTTCTAAAGGTTATTGGAAAGGGATCTTTTGGCAAGGTAATGCAAGTCCGGAAGAAAGACTCAGGTAAGATTTATGCTTTGAAGGCAATAAGGAAATCACATATCGTTTCCCGTTCTGAAGTTGTTCATACGCTAGCGGAACGTACTGTTCTGGCGCGTGTTGAGAATCCATTCGTTGTTCCCCTAAAGTTTTCATTCCAATCCCCAGAAAAACTCTATCTTGTTTTGTCCTTTATTAACGGTGGTGAATTATTCTATCACTTGCAAAAGGAAGGGAGATTTGATCTCCAGAGATCTCGATTATACACTGCCGAATTACTGTCAGCTCTTGAGTGTTTACATTCTTTGGATGTGATTTACAGGGACTTGAAACCAGAGAATATCCTTTTAGATTATAAAGGCCACATTGCTTTATGCGATTTTGGTCTTTGTAAACTAAACATGAAGAATAGTGATAAAACCAAGACTTTTTGTGGGACCCCTGAATACTTGGCCCCTGAATTGCTATTGGGTAATGGTTATACAAAATCTGTGGATTGGTGGACTTTGGGTGTTCTTCTTTATGAAATGCTAACCGGATTACCACCATATTACGATACGGATGTAACAGTGATGTACCAAAAGATTCTAAAGGATCCATTAAGATTTCCAAACGATGTTGACACTGATGCTAAAGATATCTTAATTCACTTATTGGCTAGAGACCCGAAGATTCGTTTAGGTACAAATGGCTCATCTGAGATCAAGGCACACTCTTTCTTTAATTGTATTGACTGGAAGCGTCTTAATGCCAAGGGGTATCAACCTCCATTCAAACCCAGGGTCAAAGATGGATTTGATACCTCTAACTTCGACAAAGAATTCACAAACGAGCAACCCGTGGACTCTGTTATAAATGAATTTTTGAGTGAAAGTGTCCAGAAACAATTTGGGGGTTGGACATATGTTGGTACAGAAAACCTTGGTGGGAGCATCCAACGCTAACTTTAACCTTGTAAGTTCTTCTAATACATGATACTTTTAAAATACGCTGTGTTGTAGAATTACAGAACTGTGTTGAAGGTTTAAACTCAGGTCAGTTGCTGTGGGTGAGTAAAACCGATTAATCTTTTTACTAAAATCTACTGTTGCAGGTTTAAACCCACACTCTGTAGTCTTGCTATCACTTCAGTAGCTACAGACATTCTGGTGAGTTAAATCTCATAAAACTTTTATTAAAAACCTCTATATAACCATATTCCCTGGCAGTGTAACAGAATGGGAATCTTCCT